>PVIH01007160.1:13377-90194 GCA_004025045.1 Sigmodon hispidus
ATTCTACCAAAAGCAGTCTACAGATTCAATGCACGGCCCATCAAAATCCCAACACAATATTTTATAGATCTTGAAAGAACAACACTCAATTTTATTTGGAACAACAGAAAAGCCAGGATTGCCAAAACAATTTTGCTCAAGAAAAGAACTTCAGGAGGCATCACCATCCCTGACTTCAAGTTATACTATAGAGCTACAGTAGTAAAAGCAAACTGGTGCTGGCATAAAAACAGACTTGTGGATCAATGGAATTGAATTGAAGACACTGACATTTACCCAGAAACCTATGAACACCTGATCTTCGACAAAGAGGCCCAAAATATCCAATGGATAAGATAGTATCTTTAACAAATGGTGTTGGCATAACTGGCTTGTAGTATGTAGAAAAAATGGAAATAGAACCAAACCTACCACCCTGCACAAAAGTCAAATCAAAGGGGATTAAAGACTGCAACATAAATCAAGCCACACTGAAATTGATAGAACACAAAGCAGAAATACCCTCCAATGTATTGGCACAGGTGACCACTTCCTAAATATAACACCAGTAGCACAGACACTAAGATAAGCAATAAATAAGTGGGACCTCCTGAAACTGAGAACTTCTGTAAGGCCAAGGGCATAGTCAATAAGACAAAACAACAGCCTACAGAATGGAGAACGATTTTTACCAACCCTAAAAGTGACAGAGGATTGATCTATAAAATATATAGGGGACACAAGAAACTAGAGCCCAAAATCCTTAATAACCCAATTAAAAAATGGAGTTCAGTGCTAAAAAGGGAATTCTCAGCAGAAAAATTACAAATGGCTGAAAGGATAAATGGATTAAAAATTGACTTTATTCATAAAATATTAATTGTCATTTTAAAAAAAATAATCAAAAAAAGAAATACATTACGAGAAAAAAAAACACCAAGAAAATGTTCTCAACATCTTTAACTGTCATAAAAATGCAAATCAAAACAATTTTGAGTTACCACCTTACACTTGTCAGAATGGCTAAGATTAAAAACACAGATGATAGCCTATGCTGGAGATGATGTGGAGCAAGGGAAATACTTCTCCATTGCTGGTGTGAGTGTCGGCTTGTTCAGCCACTCTGGATTGCAATATGGAGGTTTCTCAGAAAACTGGGAATAAGTCTCCCCAAGTATCCAGCAATACCACTACTGGACATATACCCTTAAGATGCACATTCACACTCCAAAGGCATTTGCTCAACTATGTTCATAGCAGCATTATTCATAATATCAAGAACCTGGAAACAGCCTAGATGCCCCTCAACTGAAGAATGGTTTAACAAACTGTGGTACATCTACACAATGGAGTAGTACTCAGAAGTTAAAAAAAAATGATATTATAAAATTTGTAGGCAAATGGATTGATATAGAGAATATTCTCTTGAGCAAGGTATCACAAACACAGAAAGAGAAGCAGGGGATATACTCATTCATTAGTGGACTATCAAAAAAGAGAGAGAGAGAGAGAGAGAGAGAGAGAGAGAGAGAGAGAGAGAGAGAGAGAGGTCACTGTATAAAGAGCTCAAGGCTAGAACATAGCTAAATGACACAGTACCTCACTTCTGCATTGATGGCCTCTGGCAGGAATGTGGGTTTGGAAAGACTTGTTTTCTTTAATGATCTGGTCACAGGAAGTTTAATTATGCTCCAGTAAGTAGATAAGCAGCATGAATGTGCATTTTTGTAAGTGGGAGATCATAAGAGTGGGTATGAATCTGAGAGGTCTTATAACTTACTTTGATGGGGTAAATAGTGTAAAATAATAAATATATAAATAAAAAAGAAAAGAAAACATCTCACTGTTAAAAAAGAAACATTTTAGATGATTCTACATTAGTAAAATACCTGTCACTGTTAGAAATATATGTTCCTTCATCCAAATTAGTGTTACTGCAAATATGTTCTACCTCTCACTTCAGCAGCAATTCAAACTAAGTAAAATTTTAAGCACACATCATTCCTCCATATTTTCTTCCAAGTTTTAGAGACCTTGATACATCAGAGATAACATATATAACACATCATATGGACTGAAATGTTATATTTATGGTATACACACATGTATGTATATATTCGTACAGTAATAATTAGTCTAAAAAGAGTACATGGGTTTGAAGGAGAAGGGTAAAAGTACATTGGAGGGATTAAAGAGAAGAAAAGTAGGGAAGAGTGTTGTGATTGTATTATAATCTCAAAAAAGTTAAGAGGAGAAAAAACAACCTCTTACTTTAAAACTTGGTCCAAGGATAATGTACTTTACTCTAGTTTTCTTCCATAGATAAAAACTAGCCAAATGGTCTGTCCTCTAGGTCAATATATAGTAAACACTTGCTTGCAGCTATTTCACCACAGTGGCTATAAGAAACACCATACTCACTATTTAGGATGTCATACCAGACCAGGAATTTTTTTTTTATTACAACATGATAATGAAGAAATGCATTGTTATGCCATGCATTCCATTTTCCCTAAAATAAATTTTGCTAGTACTATATAATATACGCATCTATCTTACTTATCATCAACACATTGCTTCATTCTTCTACCAAAATTGCTGAATTACTTTTTTTTCATTTATTTTATTTGAAAAGTTCTTTTTCCATATCTACCACTGCACTCTCCCTTCCCTCCTCCCAGTCTCCTCCCTCAGCCTCCCTACCCCATTCCCCATCCATCTCCCAAAGAGGACAAGTAGTCCCAAAGTGGGTCTGTTTAGTCTGGGATATCTAGTTGAGGTAGGTCTGAGTCCCTTATTCCAGTATTAAGGTTAAGTTAGGTATTCTTTGTTGGGAATGGGCTCTAAGATGTCAGTTCATGCACCATAAATATACTCTCATACTACTGCAATAGGCTCCACAAACTGTCCACCCCATTTGACAATTGTCTACCTTGGGAAGATTTAGTTTCTCAGTGATTATTTCAGGTTCAGTGACCTTCCAATAGCTCAGTTCAGCTGTCTCTGTTGGTTTCATCCTCATGATTCTGATCCCTTTGCTCAGACACTTTCTCCTACCTTGCTCTTCAGCTGGACTGGGAGCTCAACCTGATGTTTAGCTATGGGATTTCTACCTCTAATTATACTAGATGAAGTTTCTATAATGACAATTAGGGTGGTCATTTATTTGATTAGAGGAGACCTGTTTGGGCACCCTCTCTACTATTTCTTGATGTCCTAGCCTGACATATCTTGTGGGTTCTTGGAGGTTTCCTTGGCACTGCTTTTTTTTTCTAACCACACAGTGGCTCCCTCTATCAAGATATCCATTTCATTGTTTTCCCTCTCTGTTGCTCATCTCACTCAGTCGTATTCATTTCTCCTGATTTGTTCCCACCTTTCCTTGCATGTATCCTGTTATTATAACAGTTCATTCAGGAGGTTTCCTCTATTTCCCCTTCCTAGTGGAATCCCCAAATGTCTCACTTAAGTTACTCCTGTTATCTAGCTGTTCAGAGCTTGTGGTTTGCAGCCTGGATATTCTTTTCTTTATGTATTAAATTCACTTATGAATGAGTACATACCATGTCTATCTTTCTGTACCTGTGTTACTGCTCAGAAGGATAGTCTCCAATTCATATGTTTGCCTGAAAAATTTAGGTTTGTTTGTTTTTGCTGTAGTATTCCATTGTGGAAATAAACCATTTTTTAAAATCCATTATTTAGTTGAAGGGCATCTAGGTTGTTTTCAGGTTCTGGCTCTTATGAATGATGCCTCTATAAACATATTTGAGCTAATGCCCTTTGAATAAGAATGTGTGTTTTTGCATATATGCCCAATAGTGGTATTGCTGTGCTATTGGGTAGATTAATTCCCAGTTTTTTGAGGAACTGCCATACTAATTTTCAAAGTGGCTGGACAAATTTACATTCCCATCAGCAATGGAGGAGTGTTACACTTGTTCCATACCCTCTTTAACATAGGCTTTCATATGTGTGTTTGATCTTAGTCATTCTGACAGGTATAAGATGGTATCTCAAAGTTGATTTGATTCCTGATGTCTGAACAAGTTTCGTGTACCTCAGTCCCTATGGAGAAACACCTTCTAAAGCCTTGATACTAGGGAAAAGGGTTGGTCCTAACTCAACTGAATATTCGAGACTACATTGACACACTGGGAGTTTTTACCATTTCTGACGAATGGATAAAGGATAGGGTGAGGAGAAGTTGGCGGAGGACTGGGAAGAAGGGAGGAAGTGGGAGCAGTGGTTTGTTTAAAAAAAAGTTAAATTAAAAGAAAAAATAAAAAGCTTACAAAATTAAATAAAAGTCAAAAAATGGATTTATTTCTATCCAGGAATAAACTGAATTTTAAATTATAATAAAACATCTCAAATAGTACTGTTACATGACACTTCAATTATAAACCATCTACACTGATAAAAGTTCATGATTCAACAAATTAAATAATATCAATATAATTTTTCAAAAATGAACTTTTACCCCCAGTGATACACATAGCAGAGAGAGCAAGTTTATTCTGATATGATTAAGCTTATATTAAAAAGGCTATGTCAAAAGCCTTTTCATTTTTATATTAATAATTTTCATATTTTTCTTGAGGATTCTCAAATTGTTATGATAGAAAACAGATCTTAGCTTATGTGTTAATAAATATCATAATATAGGAACTGGTGCTGTATATAATAAAAGAAATTCAGTGAACTGTGACATTTTTGTTACTTTGCCTAGAAAATTCTTTGTTATTTTAGTAAGTCATCATTTGAACAACTGACTCAAACTTTTTGACATACATTTATTATTGATAGTTTTAGTTGTCTTCAATAACTTGGATATAGTGGCTAGTTTTTAGACAAAGTTTCTGTGGGCCTTCTAGATATCTTATTAAATTCTGTACTATTACCTCAAAATCTTAGGTATTTAAATTAAAACACCAACATCTTCTTTTTTCCTCAAAAGGAAAAAAATTAGTCCTTTCTTATTTTTGCTTTTTCTCATGTTTAATTGGCAACATACTAAGCTATCCATCCACTTAAAGCTGACTACATGCAAATAACAATGATGGAAAATATAATAACCACAACTACATGTTAACTTTCATAATAATTTCACCCCATATTAATATAATGTAGGCTAAAATCTGCAATTTTCTTCCATTTTACTTGAAACAAACTGAAGCTCAGGGCGGGGGAATGTTTCATCCAAGAAATGCAGATAAAAAGTAGCAGGAAAGAAACTGAAATTGGAATTTCTAAGACTCAAGGTGGCATTTGATCACACTTCAATAAATAAATAAATAAGCAAATCTGAAAAATAACACATTTACTCTCATTTATGTACAAATTAATTATCAGCATAGACTTATATGAATGGGTGATCTTTTCTTTTACAGAAGATATAAAATACATTAAGATAGAGCTAAAGTAACAACAATTATTGTGTGGAATATTTCTTTGGTATTTATTACAAATAATTTCAGCATGATTATGATAATTCTTTTTGTAATTAGTCACTACTTCTGGGGTCAGACTCTGTGCAAGCACTGAGTATGCACTTTTATAATACAAATGCAATTAGCCTATTTTTATAAAAATTGTATGAAGGACTGGAAAACCTCTAAGAAGTTTTCTAAGGAGTTTACTACCAGGTCACAGTCTACAATTAACTCTTCCAAGTTTAAATTTTGCTAGCCAAAAAAAAGTTCATTTTTTATATGTCATATTCCATAGAACTATTAATTATGGAAAGAACACAATTTAATATGACACACTGTACAGATAAAAGCCTATGAAGCATCAACCCTACATAAGAGCTATAGGCAAATAAAGAAGACTAGGCGTAGGAAAGGTGCTCTTCCCCAGAGAACACAGTAATTCATTGTCCAGAACCAAAGAGTTCAAATAGATACATAAAAATAAATTTTGCAAACTGAACATGTTATATTTGGATATTTGATGTGTGTGTACATATACATGCAGTGACAATTAATAATAAAAAGGACATTAATTTGAAGGACAGTAGAAAAAATGTATGTGGAATTTTTTGGAAGAAGGAAAAGAGAAAATTGTTTTAGAAAGGAAATTAATAAAACACAAAGGAATAGAAACTATCAAAGATAATGTTAGTATAACAAGTTTGTTCATGGAAACAACAATTAAAAATGAATGAAAAGCTTAGAAGAAATTCATAGCTTTCTAGACAGGTAACACTTACCAAAATTAAGTCAAGATCAGATAAAAAAATATAAACAGACCTATAACTACAAAGGATATTGAAGTTGTTATTAAGTCTTCCAAGTTAAAAAAAAAAAAAGTCCAGGACCAGATGGTTTCAGTGCAGAATTTTACCAGCATTCAAGGAAGAACTAATACCAATACTTTTCAAACTGTTTCACACACTAGAAAACGAAGAAAAATTGCCAAACTTTTTATGAGGCCACAATCACTTTAATACTCAAGCCACACAAAGATGCAACAGAGAAGGAATTCCATATCAATCTCCTTCACAAACATTGATGCAAAAATATTCAATAAATTCTGTAAAACGAAATCCAACAACATATCAAAAAAAAATTATCCCACAAACAAGTAGGCTTCATCCCAGAGATGCAGGGATGGTTTAACATATGACCCAGCAATACCACTTCTGGGTGTATACCCTAAAGAGGCACATTCACACTCCAAAGGTATTAGCTCAACTATGTTCATAGCAGCATTATTTGTAATAGCAAGAACCTGGAAACAACCTAGATGTCCCTCAACTGAAGAATGGATTAACAAACTGTGGTACATCTACACAATGGAATACTTCTCAGCAGTAAGAAAAAATGATATCCTAAAATTCGCAGGCAAATGGATGGATTTGGAGAATATCCTCCTGAGCAAGGTATCACAAACTCAAAAAGATAAGCTGGGGATATACTCACTCATTAGTGGTCTCTAAACAAACAAACAAGAAAAAAAGCCAAGCATGCCCAAGCTGCAAACCACAACCACTGAACAGCTTGGGATCAGAAACACCCTGGACTGACCCTTCGGATCCCACTCCAACTGTAGGAACACCTGACTCACTCTTGAGGGAGGATGGACAAAACTGGATTTGGCCAGGAGTGGAGACTGATCCAAACATTATTGGGTCAGTGGGACCATAGGACTGTCTGCTCCCTGCCCAGGGAGGGGATGGGGAGTTGTAGAGAAGAAAAATGACCTAATGTGGTAGGAGGGGGAAGGGACATTGAATGAGGATATACAGGGATGGAAAAAAAAATTCAGAGCGAAAGCTGAACACAAAGTAAATATATGTGTAGCAATCCTAGTTGCATTATCACCCTTGATAAGTCATGCTTATGATTCTTATCCTCTTTATAGTTATTGTTAACTTTTCAGCATTTTAAATTCATTTTACTGTTTTTTTTTTGGTAAATACAAAATAAATAAAGAAGAAAAAAAAAGAAAAATTGTGAATGTTATCCATCATATTAACAAACTGAAAGAAAAAAATACATGATTATCTTATTAAATGCTGAAAAAGCTTTTGACAAAATCCAACACTTTTTCATGATAAAAGTACTGGAGAGATGAGGAATAGAGGGAAAATACCTACATATAATAAAGATAATACATAGCAAGCTGACAGGTAACATCAAACTAAATGCAAAGCAATACTACTAAAACCAGAAGACCCCAGCATTAACCCACACACATAAAAACACCCAATTTTTGACAAAGAGGCTAAAAATATTCAAAGGATAAAAGATAGTATACTCAACAAATGGTGTTGTTTAATTAGATGATCATGTGTAGAAAAATACAAATAGATCCAAACCTATCACCCTCCACAAAACTCAAATCCAAGTGGATCAAACATCTCAACATAAACCCAGCTATACTGAACTTGATTGAAAAGAAAATGGGAATGACCATCCAACACATTGGCAAAGATGACCACTTCTAAAATATAACACCAGTACCACAGACACTAAGAACAACAATTAATAAATGGGACCTCATAAAACTGAGAAGCTTCTGTAAGGCAAAGGACACAGTCAGTAAGACAAAACAACTGCCTTTAGAAAGGGAAAAGATCTTTACCAACCCTACATCTGATCTCTAAACTATATAGAAAACTCAAGAATCTAAAACCCCCAAAACTAAATAACACAAAAAAAACTTGGTTTCATTCCAAAAAAGGAAATTATCAACTGAAGAACTACACTGGCTGAAAAGTAATTAAAAAATTGTTCAACATCTTTAGCCATTAAAGAAATGAAATCAAAACAACCTTGAGATACCAACATACACCTGTCAGAATGGCTAAGATCAAAGACACAGATGAAGCCTATGCTGGAGAGGATGCAAAGCAAGGGGAACACTCCTGCACTGTTGGTGGGAGTGTAAACATGTACAGCCACTCTGGAATGCAGTAGGGAGGTTTTTTAGAAAAGTGGGAATCAACCTCCCCAAGGATCCAACAATACCATATACCAAAAGGATGCGCATTAGTACTCCAAAGGCATTAGCTCAACTATATTCATAGCAGCATTATTCGTAATAGTAAGGACCTAGAAACAACCTAGATGCTGCTCTAGTGAAGAACTGATTAACAAACTGTAGTACATCTATACAATAGAGTATTACTTAGCAGAAATGAACAAAATAAACACACACAAAAATAAACATCCTAAAATTTGTTGGCAAATGGATGGGTTTGGAGAAATCCTCCATAGCAAGGTATTCCAAATCCAGAAAGATAAGCATGGGTTGTACTCACTCGTAAGTGGACTTTAGACAAAAAGCAAAGAATACTCAAGCTGCAAATCACAACCCCTGAATAGCTTGGAATCAGAAGGAAGTTAAGAGAGACATCCAGGAATTCCCCCTAGGAAGAGAAAATAGAAATTATATCCTTAGCTAATTGTAATCATAATGGGTTGCAACCAAGAAGAGATGGGAACAAATCATAAGAGAAGGAGGTGGCTGAGTGAGAGGAGCAGCAAAGAGGAAGGAAAAAAGAGAAGTGGTGATTTTGATAGAGGTAGCCAAAGTGGGGTTGGAAAGAGAACAGGTGCTAGGGAAATCTCCAAGTACTTATAGGATGTCTCTGGCTAGGTCTTCAACCAATAGTAATCAAATAAATAACCACCCTAAGTGTCATCACAGAACCTACATCCAACAATGAATAGAGGTGGAGACAGAGAGAAATTCACGGCTGAGCATTGGGCAGATCTCCTGATCCAGCTGAGAGCCAGGGAGAAGAGTCTGTATGAGCAACAAAATTGGGATTATGAGAAAAATTTTCACAATGATGTCTGACTGGAGCTCTGGGGAGCTCACTGACCAAGAACAGTCACTGGGGAACCATCAGGAAAAGGAGGTAGGGCCTCAAAGGGTAGGCAACTATAGACTGACAGGAGCAGCATGTGGAGCCTCGAGGGGTAGAATCATACTGTGTTTCTATGTGTGGGCTGGCACCTCGAAGCCCACTTCCTTCAGAGGAACACTTAACCTAGTCCTGATATTTGGATAAGGAAATTGGACTTGTCTGGATTAGATGTGCCACGCTGAGCTGATCCACCTTGGGACTTACTGTCTTTTTTGGGTAGGAGATGGAGGAGGAGGAGGCTGAATGCTGACTGGGAGGGACTGGGAGGAGGAAAGGGAGGGGGAGCAGAGTAATAGATGGATAAAAATAATTTTATTTTATATAAAAAGCAACATACCAAGTAAAAGAGTGTTTGATGCAGTATTGAAAGGTTGAGTTTTCATCCTACTTCTTTCTTAACTAAAATACTCATTTATCAATAAAAGATTAAATAATAAAAAACTCATTATAACATGTCTTATTTAACAGTTTATTAGGAAGGTGAGATGCTCAACAGCTGATCTTAGAATAATTGGATTCAATTTCTGCACCCCTGTGGCTGCTCTTAACCATTTGAAACTTAAATTTCAGGAGATGGGGTTCAATTTACTAGTTTGCATGGGCACTGCATCCTTTCTATGTGATGATATATATGCAGAAAATACCCATATACATAAAATAAAAACAAAATGAAACATGCAATATCTACTAAAAATTTTCTATGGAGCATTGATACATTTTATTAGTCATTTTAGCTTTAATACTCTATATTTTCAGCATATTATCCCACTACTCCTATGCCCTACTCTGCCCAAACTTACCCTTTCCAACTCCCCTCACCACTTCATTTTTAGTTTACGTTTGTCTTAGAAGATATTTTTCCCTAGCAGATGTTCTGGTTGCTGGGCTTTCTGGCTCTTGCAATCATTTTCTTATGTTGTAGCATGGGATCATTTTAGCTTAAAGCATGGGTCTTAAGATATTACTACTTGGTGCACTATTATTCAAACTAGTAGTTGTTGATATTTTTCTGCTTTAGGAGTTTTTATTTTTCCTAATCCTTTAATGGATAATCAATTTTATTAGTTATGTTGAAGAAGCAAATAAAATATTTGTGTTTAGATTAAGGAAAACAAATATTTATAAAATCAAGACTCACAGGTAAGATGAAAAAAGTTTGGAAGCACCAATGAAGAAATCAGAAAAATTTTGATATTCAAAAGACATGAAAATCAGGTACTTCATTAATAAAACCTTCAATAAAAACAGCTGTAACATAAAAAAATGATTGCTAAAGGATATAAAATTATATGTATAAATAAAAATGATGTTTATAATTGTCAGTGTGTCTGTGGTACTCTTGCCTTAGATTTGTGTAGTGTTTTACAATTTTAAAAGAACCTAGATATACATGATTTCAGTTAAACTTCAAAAGGAGTGATGTGAACAACAGAAATCATAATTCTCATTTAAGTAGAAAAACTTAGAAATAAAGGCAGTAAAGCACTTTTTACAAGGCTAATTTTAAAACTGAAATCAGCACATAGTTTCAGAAGTTAGTTGGTCCTTAATAGCTTGTAGTTCAGGTTTCTCTTTTAAACATTAAAACACTGAGGCTGAGAGGAAGGTATCTTAATTTCTCTAGAATACTGTAGTAGTTCTTGTCAAAGAAAGATCTTGAAACCCTAGCTATCAATATTTTCTTCAAATGTTGTTGCCTCTCTGTATGGTGCTGAAAAGAAATGATGATTTAAAAAGTCAAAGTAGGTTGTAAGTTAAAAAGGAAGAGTCCAGAATTACTGCTAATATTAAAGGAATGAAAAAGAATTCCATTCAGATATTTGCAATAATAGTGACACTTCCAGTAGGTAGATGATGTAGTTTTGAATATTTTAAGTCAAATAGATATATCACTTGGAGTGGTGCAACATGACATGAGCAATGTGAGCACTGATTTATTGAAAGTGTCTAGAATATTGAAAGTGCTAAATATGTATGATTGTCTACTGACTGAGGAATGACAAGGAAGTCTATAAATATCAAAGAGTAAAATATCTATGTTACTTGCATAGATATCTTAAATCAAAGAGAGAAAAACTGATATTATTAGCATTAATGGTACCCAATGAAGATTAAAAAAAAAACAAAAAATTGAATATAAGGAAATAGTAAGACTTACTGTTTTTCAGATAAATCTTCTTGGTCCAGGAATAGAGTCTATAATTTGGAGAATTTAAAAGTTTATTGGATCCAAATACACAAATAGATATCTTATGAAAGCCCTTTCAGCTCCTTTCTATATCCTGTTTTTATAAACTAGATATACACATTAATATTTTGTTTTTTATTCATTATGAAGACTAAAAATTTTGTTTTCTTTGTAGAAAACCAAAGGGTTCTTAAGGTGTTCAATACATATCACTTACACTCAACCAAGTGAAATTTACCATAATTAACTTTACAAAAGAAATTCTTGCATGAATAAACACAGTAATCCCTTGAATAAATAGATATATATGGCTTGATTTTATCTCATCTACTTGTTTCCAAATGAAGAATTAAATTGTACTAGTTCTTACACCAGGAATTATTAATAAGGCATTGTGGCACATGCCAATTATTTCAGAACACATAAGGCTATGGCAGATTTGCAAGTTTGAAGCCAAGCTGTGCTACTAAAGACCTATATTAATCTTTTAATAGGCTCTTTTCTGAGCTAAGGGATCATATTTTAAATAGTATTTTGGTATTTTACATATATCATCAAGATTGCTATGTTGATTTCCAAATTTTAACCTGTGCCATACCTACTGGTGCTTGAGGTGCCAGTCTGGCTTGGCCTACTTTGCTTGGGTTCAAGTTCTTATGGCTTTCTGAGTCCTGTTTTCTTGGTAAAGTAACTATGTAGCTTTATTTTGACACATTGCTGATGTTTCAAGTATAAAAATCAAATTAGCACTGAGAATACCTGCTATAAAAAAAAAAAAGGTGTTCTTGGTGTTGCTACATACAATAACCTTCAAAATCTATTGTTTCCTTTGTCCAAACTAGAATTCTCATTGCTGCTTACACATGAGATCACGGGCTATCTTGCTCACAACCAGCATCTAATAAGCATCTGTCATAAAGCTGGTGTTTACCAAGCATTTAATGAGCAAAAGAACCCTATTTGAATTCCATTAATTTGCCCATTCTAAATTTGAATAAAGATCTAGTGAATGCCAGTCTGCTTGATTATGAGATATCCTATAATCTAAATTTTCAGATCTCCAGGGATGCATTTTCTTTTTTTTCTGTATACTTTTTTTAATTATTATTATTATTATTATGAACAGAGAAGTCACGCTTTCTATCCGTGTATATCCTTATTCAAGGTCCCTTCCCCCTCCCGCCACATAAGGTTATTTTTTCTTCTCCACAACTCCCCATCCCCTCCCTGGGCAGGCAGCAGACAGTCCCATGGTCCCACTGACCCAACATTGCTTAGTTCAGTCTCCACTCCTGGAAGATCCAGGGATACATTTTCAGCTCCATATGATAACCATTGAAAAGATCATGATTTGATTTGAACCTGTACTATCAATCTTTTATAATATCACTGCTTTTTAGAAATTCTAGTTGATCAGTTGCTTCACCATATTGGAATTATTTAAGCTTTGACTCTAGTCTTTATAAAATGTTAGTTTATTGCCTTTCTTTAGACAGAATAATTCAGATGTGATACTAAGACTTTCAAGACACTTTACAGTTTATCACCAATGACCTTGTTATTTTTCTTTCTCTGCCTTCAACAAATACTTCTAGGATGCCAGCCACCACATCTCCCACATAGGAGATGCCACTTATATTTTTATTTTGCTTGCTTTCTTAAGTAAATAATATTTTTCTTCTTCTTTTTTTCTGGAAGCTCATTTGTACTTGAAAAATGATATTACACTTTCACTGATAAGTTTTATTGTCAACACATTTATTAAAAATAAGTAGCATGGAAAAACCACTGAAGATCATGTAGCTATAGCCAGAAAATAGTATCCGAGGATAATGAAGAGCCATCCAGCTGTTTCCTCATGTTCTGCTAGTTGTGTTTATTATAAATAAATTGTGAGATTCAGAGTGAATTATCCATATAATACTGACTGTCTTTTTTTATCACTGATAAATGAAGGTGACTGAGAAACAGGGCTCTTATCAGACTGTATCTAATTGGAAATCATCTGTCATTAATGTCTAATGTAGACTTGTATTATTTTATAAAATTAGAATTACATTGGAATGGTTTTATTACACAAAATGAACTCACTGGGCTCTTGTCCATTTCTGTGTTTTATTTTTTTTTCATTTTTTTCTCCCTATACTCAGATGGAGCTCATTAGAGCAGAAATTTTAAATAAGACAAGTCTCTGCACAAACAAAGCAAAAATTGTAGCAAAGTGAAGAAAATTGAAACCATATGGACTTTTATGTCACATATGTTTAAAATTTGCCTGGGTACTGCTGTGGAACCAAAGGACCTGAGGGAGATTAGAAAGGTCACTTTGGCTCCAGATCTCCAGCAAGAACTGTCCTTATCTCAGGCCAAGCAACTCTAATCTTCCTCTCTCCACCCCTTTCTTTCTCCCTCCCTCTATTTCTTTCTTCCTCCATCCCTTTCTTTTGCTTTCATTACTCCATCTCATCTTTCTTCCTTACTTCCTGTTTGTCTCTCTTTTTTCCTTGACATCCTGAGCTAGAGAATAAACTGAAGGTGATAATGACTACTAACGTTCTATAAGATCATTTGAATACTCCATGAATGTAAAAATGCTTTTAAAATATTAATTAAATTTAGATGTTCCAAATATTCATCATCTACATACCACAAACAAGTAAACAAAATTTTATTGTCATTAACCTTGTGAAGATTAAAAAATATTATGGGAACATGTTATTTTTTCCTTTTCAGAAGTGGTAAGGATCCATAGGAAAAAACTTAAATAAAAATACATATTTTATTATTCAAATACATTTTTATTTTGAAAATTCAATCTTAAATAAAGCTAAAAATGGGTTATAAGATCTTCCAGATATATATTAGCCTAGAGAATTAAACATTCATTTTCAGTCTCAGAAGATGAGGTTATAGATAATTGATACATTTTGATTCTTATGAAAATGTATTTCTTCTACTCTAACTTTGTTGACTCTGCATTATAGTCAATGAGACTATGAGGAAAGGGGGCAGAGAAACATATATCTTGCTCTTTACAAAATGGTGATAGAAATATAGGTAAATTTAGTTATTAAACTTTTCACACTTTGTTTACTTTGACCTTACTTATATCTACCTACATCTCATTTGTGGTAATAAATAACTACCCTCTATTTTCAGCATCTTATTTGGTCTGCTAGCAAAATACATATATGTATTTACCCTAGTAATAATGTAAACTTCTAACCTAGACCACCACAAAATATAAATGATTGTACTGTACAATGCATTGCTATCCTAGGAATATTTGAAAAGATTAAAGCAAATAATTCATTATTCTTATATATATATAAATTTTATATTATTATATTTTATCTACCACCCCTGTATATCAGCTAATAATAAATTGTTACAGTTAAAAGGGTTCTTCAATTTTTTTATAACATTCGTCATTTTTTTAATAGAAGGAAATGGAAGCCTAGAGAAGCGAACAGATACCCAGATCACTTAAAATGATTTTGTCTAGAATTCCAATGCTAACACCAAACTTAGCATCATTTGTTCCACAATGACAAACTACAAATTTCACCCTTCACTGTTCTACTTCCCTAAGTGCTTCACTCAGTTTTCGAAAGAGGCTTAATTTCAGACATAAAATGACCTGTTAAAAAGAACTGGTAAACAAGTCAATGCTATAATAACACAAAGCCTACATTATCAAATCTCAAATTTAGAATGTCTAGACCTATTAATAAGTGGTAATACGTCTAGATGATACTCAAAAAAATCAATGCAAGGGCAATTTGAAAATTGTCCTATGCCATGGATATAAACATATTCCATTTTTGTTATATTTTTGCACAGATAAAACTTCTGTTGACAAATATCCTGGGATGTCTTTAGGAACAATAGTTAAAGCATGTTAGAAACTTTCTGTGGATATCTGGTTAAAATAGTGAATGAGTAACTAAAACAAATTAGATCTCAACTAAAAAATGAACAATTGTTTTGATTTAAAATAATATAAATGAACTATGTCTAATGGAGCCTTGTGAGAATCTGCTCTTAAACAATGTACTTGCACATGCTATGTTGTTCGTACCAAAATGTGACTGGAGATTAACAAAAACAGCAGATACTTATTCTGTTAATTTTCAAACATCTTGGCAATTAATGAGGTCATTTTCTTTTCCCTGGGAGTTTAGGGCTATATAAACCAAGTTGTAATTATAACAAAATAATAGAGAATACAAAGATAGGTGATATGATTATCTATGATACCTGTGATGAAACATTTTTCAGGTTTGTGTAAGTCATTTCAACATCATTTAAGTTAGATATTTGTTGACTGTTCTGAGACTGGTGACAAGACTTTTTTTTTAAATTTTTACTTCACAAAAAGCAAAGACACATTGCTAAAAGAAACACCTTGCTGATATTTCCTCATAGAAAAACATTGTGTGAAAGTTACAGTAGTTTTCTCCCAAGTATCATCAAGTAACCTCTCTATTATTTCAGGGCTGAGGGATGAATTTTGGAAGTGGACCATGTATTTATATAAGTATAGAACATGACTCCATTTTAAAATGTAATTTGTCAGACAAAGGGAAATCAACTATAACAATTGAAAGAGGAAGGTTGAAAACGTCAGTAGAATACATATCAAAGTCACTTAATGAGAATTTTGCATTTGTTTCCCTTTTGCTTCACCAGTATCAATTATTCAAATGAGTTGAATAAGAGAATCAACATTTTTTTTAATGTCTTATTAAGATAAAAAGAAGAGAAACAAAAGACCAAGAAAATTACAATAACAATAGTCTCTATCTTGGCTGTCTTCTGTTTCATACAAGGTGGCTTTTCTGTTATGAGGCAAGATCTCTAAAATTTTCTTTTACCCATGTGCTTGGGTTTAGAGAAAGAAAAAGCCACTTACTCCATCTCTAAAGTCAGCTTGATTTATAATTAAATCAGAATCACATTTTTAAAAGACATATAGATTTTAAGCAATTAGAATTGAGATTTTACCCTTTTTTGCATATTAGTACCAAGAGACTACGTATTTCTCTTCCTTTTATCAATTTCATAATTGATCTTCTTTTAGCCTTTGGCATTTAAGCATCTAGCCTCCTCTTAATTCTTGAAGATGGTTATGTCTATCTTGTTCTGTAAAGATAAAAATTAAGCCCCGCCCCAGCCTTGTTATGCAGGGTTTTTTTTGTTGTTGTTGCTGTTTGTTTGTTTGTTTTTAATTTTACAATGTATTCAATTGTAATTAACAGTGGATGAGCCATTACTTCTCTACTTCAGGAAATGTCTCCTTTTTTAAATTGAATGTTTATTAATTTTGTTTGTACCCATAATATTTCTTCTCCTGTGGAAACAAAAGGAAAATTCCTTTCCCAACAAAGCTAATATACCAGCTTCCATTCTGAGGTTAGCACATCTTGAAAGTAGACAGGTTGTTTTATCTCAGAAGTTTTTTTCTATTATCCAATATGTGTCTGCAGCCATTGTTTCTTTTTCTTCAGAATTAAAAACTTCAAGGTTAGTAAGGCATTATACAATCTCTTCCAGAGTTTTTAGTCATTCCTTTCTGTTTATGAAGCATCTCTTTCAAGGTGTGATTATCTTTCTACAACTGCTTGTCCTGTTAGATTGTATTTTATACCTGCAATGTTCTTTCTATTATAATATCCCCAAATCTGCTATATCCTTTGGGAAACATATGCTAAAGTATTGTCAAACTTAATTTGTACAAGTATTCTTCTATGGTGTGTAATTACAGAATCAGCCCTTTCAGAGTTATGGGCAGTTGCCCATTGTAGTCCTGGGAAAGTGTCAATGGTATGCTGTACATATTTTATCTTTCCAAATGCTGAAAAATAAAGCACATCTATCTGCCAAATCTCATTTATTTGTATACATTTGGAATTGCTCCCAAAAGGTAATAATGGTTGGTTATAGAAGGAGAGGAGCAAAAAGGACATTTCTTCACAATTTCCTTGTCCTGGTTCCAAGTAATGGTGTAATAATAGTTTTCTCGCCTGTCTGGTATATGATCTAAACCCTCAAATCTGCAGTCTTACAGAAATACACAGAAGTTTTTATTAATTACAGGCTGTTTGGCCTATGGCTCAAGCATACTGTGCTAGCTCTTGTATCTTAATTCAATCCTTTTCCACTAATTTTTCATGCCACATGGCGTATGGCTTACCTATTTCTTTATGTCTTGCTTCTTGGGTGGCTAGATCATGTCTCCTTGACTCTGTCCTTTGTCCCATACTTATGTTCAGATTTCCCACCTCCTTTTAAAATGCCCTTCCATAGGCCCAAACAGTACTGCTATTAATGAATGATATTCAGAACATTCAGAAAAACATCCCACATCACTTCCCCTTTTCTTTTTAATCAAAAAAAGTTTCAAAATTTACATAGCAAAATTACATATAACAAAACAGTTATCAAGCACAATATTTAGTGCATTTGTACTTTACAACAATCAAAGAAAATATTCTGTCTTAATTGTGTGAGTCGAAAGATTTATATATAATATACCTTTTATCATAAATAAGAAAAACTATACTTATAACTGTCTAATCTTTAATTACATCAAAAACCACAGTAGGATATAATATTACCCAAGTAAAAAAGAAGTGCAAGCAACTTTCAAAATCTAGATATGACAACAATGGCATTCAGCTGCCTGGACAGTCACCCAGTGTTCCTTTGTAATAGTAGGGCACCCATCTTTAGCCCACAAGCCTAGAGTCTCTCGCATATCTTTAAGCAAAGCAGGAAATTAAGGGACTGCTCTGCCCACTCTGGCTTAGTTTGTTAGTTTCTGGTCCCTGTGTCCTGAAAGACATCTGACAGTTTTCTCTGCAAAGCAGAAACTTGAAGAAACATTAGGTTAGGCTAGTTCTGCCAAAGTTCATAGATCCCTTTCTTATGGATCCTATATGTCCAGTTTATACAACATACTGTCAGACAGTTGAGGCAAAAGCAGTTTCTTGTCCAAAGGCTAACTTTTGCCACAAAGAAAGTAAATTACATATGGAGTTTCTTGAATTCCTATCAATCTCTTGAAACAGATTTGTGCTACCAGGAGCAGACCTATTTTACTGTCCAGAAAAGTCTAAGTTCTTAAAATATTTTAACTGACATGTTCAGTAAGTCTTCGAAGTGTTTGAAGATTACCTATCTAATTGAAATATATCTCTGCATATCTAAAAACAAAACCTAACTAACATGACTAAAAGTTGGTTACAATACATGAATGTTAGTCTGCATTTTTAAATTACACATTACCATTTAAATGAGTTACATGAACATAATATTTTCAAGAAGAGTAGAAAAGTACATAGAGTATAACAAAAAAAATTTTTTAGAGATATGACAATTAATCATTGACAATGAAAATAATCATAAGCTATATTTTGGGAATTTGAGCATAGCTTTACTTTACTGCTTTCTACTGACTGAGGGAAACTGCAAACTTATGGGAGTCCTGAGCCTGGATTATCTTAGTTGGCATCCTTAAAGCTGATG
The DNA here is from genome assembly GCA_004025045.1 of Sigmodon hispidus. Classification (NCBI taxonomy): domain Eukaryota; kingdom Metazoa; phylum Chordata; class Mammalia; order Rodentia; family Cricetidae; genus Sigmodon; species Sigmodon hispidus. The sequence goes on from PVIH01007160.1 coordinate 32,457, forward strand.
TGTCCATCTCTTCCCATCAGAGATATTTCAGAGTGTCTTCTTTGTTCAAACCATATTGGCCTAGAAGCAATACACAGCCTCTCATCTTCAATGGAAAAAAAAAGCACAACGTCTTTTCCAAAGCAACATATGCTTAGACTCAAATTTCAAAGCCAAGGTAACCTTAAAATATATATGTTTGTTAAACTTAGCAGCCCTTACAATCAAATGCCTTTTGCAGTTAGCTGATTAACTGTTTAAAAATTAAAAGAAAACACTGTAGTAAACGTAATCCAGACTCTTTGTATATTTTCCATCTTAAATATTATTTCTTTACATGATTAATTGCAAATGAATTATTCTGCAATATAATGGGAAAGCTCTTTTTAATCCTTTGCTATTAGCATGATGTCTCTTATAAAATTCTGAGGCCTCTAACATGTTTCCTACTTAAAATCAATTTCATCATTGCCTTGTGCTATAGAACCTAGCAGACCCATGTGAGATCTGATATATTGTATGATGGACTCTATTTCTAATAATTTTCTGTAGTTGTATAAACAATGAGATTAATTCTGTTTTGGCAGGAAAAATCAACCATTTTTATATTTTAAAAAACTACTTGAGACTGAGAGTAGATTATTATAAGAGGTTCTGTAAAGGCTATGTAATAGAAATATCTATGCTAATATAATATTTTCCGCTTTGCATTATAACTTCTATAGAGGAATGCTTAGAGAGCAAAATAAGCAGATTTTTACAAAATCAAGATCTGGATCTACATAATTCGCATGGGCAATTCATAATTTTTTTCTACCAGAGTCAATTCTCTCTCAGCTTCATCAAAAAGTTATCTAGAAGTATTTAAGTCTTTCTCACCATCTAAGGTTTTGAATAAATTAACTTGTTCATAATTTTTTATTCCAATAGAAGACTGTATATAAGAAATATCTTTTAGCAGTTTTTGGAAATTGTTAAGAGTTCAAAATCTATCTCTCATTAGTTGCACTTATTAGGGTCTAGATTTTTGTACACCTAGTCTATTATTTAAGAAATTAATTGAATCTCCTGTTTATATTTCTTCAGAAGCAATTTTAACCCCTAATGAGGCAAATTTTTTTTACTTCTTCAAACATTTCTTTAATTTATCTATGTTTGAGTCTGCCAACAAGATATCATTCACATAATAGTAAATGATAGATTGTGGAAATCATTTGCATATCACTTATAATGGCTATTGTATATAATACTGGCACAAGATGAGAATTATTTTACATTCCTTAAAGGAGAACTTTCCATTGTTATCTCTTTACATGCTGAGAATTATTATAAGTGGGCATTGTAAAGGCAAAATTGTCTTTGTCCTATTCTTGTAGAGATATGGTAAAGAAACAGTCTTTTAAATCAATAACTATAATAGGTTGTTTCTTAGGTAATAGGTAAAGCAAAGAAATTCCAAATTGTAAAATGCCTATTGGCTGAATCACCTTATCTACTGCTTTTAGATCAGTTACCATTCTCCACTTATGAGATTTTTTTTGACAACAAATGCAGAAGAGTTCCAAAGGATGGTTGCTTTTTTTTTTTTTTTTAATTTTCTGAGCAGATACTTACTCCTTGACCAGCTGTTCTAAGGCCTGTAATTTTTTTTTATTAGAAGAAATTACTAAAGCCATATAAGTTCATCTGTTAAACATTTTAATTTAGCACTGTGGGTTTATTTACAGGGTCAACAGATGTTATTCTAATCTTGTACATCCTGAATTGCTGATGACTGTTTTTATAATATCATAAAATAGTTTTTTGCAATGAAGTCGGCTCAATAATCTTATTAGAGTTTGAGAAACTAAAAAAAATTAACAAATAAAGCACACATGCTGTAATCTTAGGAATATGCTAAGAGTAGGGAGAAGGAGAGAAAGTCATGGCTTTAAAATTTGGAAATCAGAGACATAGTGAGAAAACCCTGAATCTTAGAAAAAACATGCTTAGGGTTTGGCCAGTATCTGAAAAAGGAATGAACACATTTAGTCCTGGCTGCAGATCTAAGTTCAGAGGATACCCAGTTCTAGGCTCTGGTATTTTAGGATCAAGGTCATATGGTTAGAAAAAGAAGTAGTCTATTAAAAATAGAGAAGCACTTCTGAGAGAAGAGCACTAGGGACCAAACAAAGCATAAAAACATCAGACCTAAAGGTTTGTGTTTTTAAAAGGACATTTACACAGCATCTGCCCCTCCTCCATATTTTTTAGACTTTTTCTGTTTCCTGTATAAAGCTTGGGTGAAGGCAGACTTCTACTCAGTCTCTATAAACTAGCTTCTTTCATAGGACAATCTTGAGGTTTCAGTCTCCAGTTGTTACTGTTCTGTTATACTTGGTTCCCATTTTTCTTGTTTCTTCCTTTTGATATTGGGTGTCTCTGTGTGTACCAAGGTGGCCTTATATTGCTGATCTAAACCTCTACTCACCTCTTAAATACAAGGATTATAAGCATGAGACACATTTTTAAGGTCCTATTTCCTTTGATCCAATGTGATGCAGTCGTGTAAGGTAATTGCTATTAGATAAGAGTAAAACAAAATTTCAATATAAACTGATTTAACAGGTAATCAATGTTGGTTTTGACACACAAGGGTTTATTTAAGAGTATTCCCAGGTGAGTACAGAAACAAAAGCAGGACAGAAGGAGATAAGAAGAGAGAGACTAAAACGTGATGTCTCTTTTTAAGAGAAGGGGTGTACACAGGTTTACGAAGTCACATTTAGGGCGTGCCTCTGTACCTGGCACAACCCACCAGAGCCATGTTGGTTCAACCACATGGAGTGCCAAGAATACTTACAATCAACTATGAGGTATCAGGTGTGCAATGTGAGATATTCTGCTTTTCTACAGATGTTGCAATGATAATCTGTCAGTTTATGACTCTGTTAAGTAAAACTAATTCACTTTAAATTTTAGTGTTTTTGATAATCATGAGACTTCAATCTGTGGATTTTTTCTTTACTTTAATATTTATTTACTATAATATGTATAATATTATATATATAATATTAGTTGGTGATTTTACATCAAACTCAGTTATCATACCTCTCAGATTTAGGCCCACTCTTATGATCTCCCCAATTACAAAAATGCCCATTCATGCTGTTCATTTCCTTACTGGAGCCTAATTAAACTCTCTATAGCCAGACCCTTAAAGAAAACAAATCTTTCCTCACCCACACCACTTCCAGAGGCCATCAATGCAGAACTGAGGCACTGTGTCATTTAGATATGTTCTAGCCTTGAGTTCTTGTGTACAATGACATCTCTTTCTTTTTATTTTATTTTTCTTAAATCTGCTTATGAGTGTGTACATCCCCTGCTTTTCTTTGTGGGATTGGGATACACTGCTAAGAAGAATATTCTCCATATCTATCCATTTGTCTGCAAATTTTAGAATATCATTTTTTTCTTACTGCTGGGCTTATCAATTGTCTGTGGTTACATGGGTGTTTCTGGTTTACTTAGGTTGGAATTTTTCCTCTAGGGCTTTTTGTAGTGTGGGATTTGTGGTTAGGTATTGTTTAAATCTGGTTATGTCATGAAATATCTTGTTTATTCCATCTATGTTGATTGTTTTGCTGGATACAGTAGTCTAGGTTGGCATCCATGTACTTTTAGTGTCTATATAATGTCTGACCAGGACCTTCTTGCTTTCACTGTATCCATTGCATAGTCAGGTGTTATTCTCATGGGTGTGGCTTTATAGGTGATTTGACCATTTTCCTTTGCAGCTCTTAGTATTTTTTCTTTGTTCTGTAGGTTTAGAAGCTTGATTATTATATGGCGAGCAGACGTTTTATGTGGGTCTAGTCTATTTGCTGTTCTGTAAGCTTCCTGTATCTTTATAGGTATTTCATTCTTTAGGTTGAGGAAGTTTTCTTCTATGATTTTTGTTGAATATATTTTTTTGTGTCTTTGAGTGGGCATTCTTCTCCATCAATTCTAATTATTGTCAGTTTTGGCCTTTTCACATTGTCCCAAATTTTCTGGACATTTTGTGTTATGACTTTTTTGGTTTTAATGTTTTCTTTAACTGAGGTATCTATTACCACTATTGAATCTTCCACCCCAGAGATTCTCTCTTCCATATCTTAGATTCTGTTGGTTATGCTTGAATCTGTGGTTCTGGGTCTTTTTTTTTTTCTTCAAGTTTTCTATTTCTAGTTTTATCTTGGTTTGTGTCTTCTTTGTTGTTTCTATTTGAATTTTCAATTCTTGGTAAATTTTTTTCACCTGTTTATTATATTTTTCTTTATTTTTACAGGGCTTTGTTTATCTCTTCAATTTTCTGCTTGTATTTTCTTATATTTATTTAAGGGAGTTTTTAATATCTGCTTTTAAGGCTTCTATTTGTTTCATAAAGCTTTTTTAAGGTCATTTCCTTATGTTCCCTCTTTGTTATAATGTTCAGGTCTTGAAGCTATACAACCACTTGCTTCTTCTGGTCCTGTCTTGTTGACCTATGTATTGTTGTATGTGTTCTTGCAATGTTGTCTGCCCATTGTTTCCCCAATTCACTCTTGGTTAGTTCTTGCTCAGCTCTTAGTGTGTTGTTGGTCTGAGGACTCTTGATCAGCTATGTGTACAGAGGGTCAGCTACTCTCATGAGGTCACAGTGCTATGATGCCAGTCATCACCTCTGGACCTCTCTCCTCTCAGCTGTGTGCCAGGGACTCAGCTTTTCCTCCACTGCTATTTTCCCAGCCATGTTCTGGGTAAATTGTGTTCTGCCCTGAAGCAGAGGCTATCATAAGATATTATTTTGAGAAACATAATTGGGTCTAGGGTTGATATTGGAGACTGGAAGAATTTTAATCTGTGTATCTCATTGTTGTAGAAGGTCTCAACCATATAGATTCTCTGCTATATTAGCCATTTGTTGCTTCAGCCTTTCTCTTTGTTCTTTTAGTCCTATGCATTCAAGCCAGCTTTCACTTTGTTTCACCTGATATATGATTTCAATCCCTAGAACTTGAATATCTACCTTCTTTAGAGGTCATTTTGGATGCCATGATTGTGGAGTTATGATTAATACATTAGTCTCCATGTTGACTAAGCCTTAAATATATATTATCATAAATTTGTATTTTTATTTCTGACATTTATGGAAGTCTGCCAGAATATTTGTTTTGTGTTTTTCTTGAAAATTTTTATTTGTATTTTAAAGTTGTTCTATTATCCAATATTGTATGGCACTAGTTTCCTTAATTGTCTTGAGAAAGCTGTTCTTCCAGTGTGACTGGATATAATTGAACCATATTTGTTTTTGAGATGTATGTTTTAGGGGGCCTCCTCTGAGAAGCCCCAAGAGGTATTTTCTGATGGTAAAGGGTTGCCTTGTTTGTCTTTTGTAGATCTAGATGCATTGACCCAATCTCAGGCTTTGCTATATCTTCTGCATAATTCAGAAAATAGGGATCCTCTGTTTGGATTATTCCTAGGAGGAACACTAGTTCTAGAAATGCCCTGCATAGATTTCCTTCTTATGTGGCCTGATTTACTTCAATTAAAGCATTTGATACCTTAATTACTTGCCCTAACATCAGAAATGGCTTGACCTACCCAATTCTTTGTATTATAACTAAAAGATTCAGCATTGATTGCATACTGTATCCATTACCCTATAGGTGCTGCTATGATATTCAGTTATATTAGCATCCTTTTTCACTCCAAATTAGCATGGTGAAAAGATTAAAAAAAGAATTAGTTGCTTTCTAACTTCTGGATCTGATCCTACTCTATGTGTCTCCTTAGTTAATCTCTGCAGAAAGTGAGTACAAGCTTCCTTTAATTCTTGTCTGACATTAATGTACAGCTCAATTTTCTGTCCTGGGTCTAGAATCTTTTCACAAGCAATCAAAGCAGCAGCATGGCACAACAGCAATATATGTTTATTATAAGTAGTCTGGAACTTCACATGAGCAAATGAACTTTCACCAAGGATTTCATCTTGAGAGATGTTAAAACCTTTAATCTTTCCTTGTAGTACAATGGCCCCAGCCTCTTCTCTCAGCCAATTTCTCCATTGTACATGTTGGGTATAATTTAATATAACCGCTGTTAACTGCATGTAATCATTAGGCATTATTGGATATTTTGTTGAGCATAAATTTAATACCTGTTTTAAATATGAGGAATGAATTCCATGGAGCAAAATGTCTTTTTTTTATGTTCTTTATATCTCTGATGTGTTTAGGTTCCCAAATATATTCTACAAATCCTGGAGATTTGTCATATATATGCTTTTTTCTGAATGGTAAGTGAATAGATTGGTGATAAAGAAATACCCTTCATATTGACAACTTTAGGCAAATCATCCCCATCTCCATAAGATATTAGTAATGTTAGGTTGTCCTGAACTCTTCTGGGTTGATCATATCTTAATATCTCTCTCAATTATAGCAACACTATCCTCCCACTGTTGAAATTAAGAAACTATATTTTTTTATGTCTAATCATGAAAATAATTAATTAAGAAGCCATTACAACATATGCATATATACTCAGAACTCTGACTTATCAATTTTTATATAAAAATTATACAACTGTAATTGCAGACATAGACTGACTATGACTCAGCAATAGAGAGTAGTTTTAATACTATACTTTCTACAATAATAGTTCATCACAGAAATATTAGAATTAGGTGAATACATTCAATGTTTTTATCAGATTATATATAAAATATTACATCATATCACTGAAGAATATACATTCCATTCAGTAGCACATGGAAGCTTCTCTAAGTTAGAACACATACTGGGACACATAATCAATCATATAAAACTCAGAAGAAAATAAAATAAAACTGTGTATCTTTTTTGAATACAGTGTAATAAATCTTAAAATCATGACTCAAGATTAAATGATGCATAATCAAAGAAGAAAGAAATAAAAAATCCTGTAAGTGAAAATAAAGCATAATACATCAAGTCATTTAAAAGACAACTTGATTGTGAATGATAATCTTTTCAGTATATGCCTGCTTCTTGATCTCTCTGGCAAATGATCTGTTTAGCTCAATTTATTCCCTTAGCACTGTAACTTGGTATTAGACCTGCATAGTTGTCAAGCAACATGTCATGTGAATATAGTATTGGTTAGTTTCCTTAAATTAAAGGTATTATGCTCAACCTAAGTTTACATGCTGACAAAATCTACAAACCAGCTATACAGAAGCCAATCTGTAGTTGAAAGTTTTCTTTCTATCAGAAATTCTCAAATATAAGGAAGCTATGTCCCAAATAATTGATGCAGATTCTTACTATTACTTATCAATTCTCAGCCAGGATTTCAAACTTATTACTAAGCAACTATTACACTTAAATTAAGTCATAATTCTCATCTACGTTTACCATGTGGCTTGGTATTTTTTTCAGTTCATTTTTATTTTGCTTTCTCTGTTTCTGGCTGGTGACTGTGTCTCAGCCTTTCCTCTTCCCAGAAATTTTTTAGTCCAGCTGCTCTGCCTATGCTTCCTGCCTTCCTACTGGCCAATTAGAATTTTATTAAACAAATATGAGTGACAAATCTTTTGAGTATAGAAGAGTATTGTCCCACATCATTTCTGAGTTTTTCTTTTTTCAAAACAACCACTTTGAATCTAATATTTGTTTTGACTTTTTTCTCTTATTATCAGTAATAACTTGTAGGCAACACTCTAAACAAAGACAAACATAAATAATTTATTTTTGGGAATGTGAGCATAATTATATAGAATACATCTTGCTAACAGTGGACACTGTTAACTTTATAGAGACACAAATAAAATTTGGGATTATAGGAAAATCCTGAGTAGCAAAGTTTTGAGGCTAGATCATCTCAGGCAGGAAGCAGCCTTGAAAGTTCTGGATAAAGAACTCAGAGGAAATTGTAACAGAGTTGTTCTAAAATGTATCATTTGGGCCATCCATTCTCATTGAAGATTTTTCAAGGGGTTTTTCTCAATTAAACCTTACTTTCTTTAATCCAGAATGAATCCACAGGCTCCCACTTTCTGTAGAAATAAAAACATATCATCTCATCCAAGGCACCATGTCATTTGGATTAAGTTTTGAGTTCAAGTTATCTTTTTGAAAAACAGGATGGTTTAATATAACAGTATTTATAACAATTGTCTCGTAGTACCTTTTGCTTTTTTCTCTGCAGTCAAAAAAACTCAGAGATAACACAATAATAAGCAATATTCAAACTCTGAGTATATCCCATTTTTACATAGTATTTTTTTACTCTATATTATAAAAAAAATTCTGTATCTTTTTTTTTCTTTTTTCTCCCATGCCTATGTGTACCTTTCAAAGCACTGTAAATTATTTAGAGGTTTTTAAAAGCTGCATCTGTCTTTACTGTATATCTCTACTATTTTTTTCTGACCATATGAGCTTTAATCTGCTAAGTAGCTAGCAGCATGGCTAGGATTAAAGTTTTGACTATGGAACCAGGCTCCGACCAGCTTATTGTTCTGTCAGAGCTTAGCTTCATGGAAGATATACTGGTCTCCTTCTGGGAAATTTTAGAGTTCACATTGCCACTACTATCTACTACTCATACACCTAATTTAAATATTTGGCATTAGGGCATCTTAAAAGGGCATTTGGTTTTTGCCACTAACACTGAATAAAAAAGCCTCTCTTCAGGGAGCTGGAACTGTCTTGCCTCTAGAAAACAGATCCTTCCAGAGAAAAATGTTCTACCAAAAAGCCATGTTGACTATGGTCTTTTGTGTCTAGAATTATTTTTAAGTTTTCTCAGGTTCAGTGTAGATGTATGTGTACCACACTAGAGTACTATAATTCTTCAAGGTAAGACTAAAATTCAACCACCATCCAGGAAGCTTAATAAGGCTGCATTAAAACATGAGAAAATAAATTAACAAGAGGACTGCCTTACTGGTTTCTTAGCTAGAAAATACTAAAAAGTATTTAGAAAATTTGGATCACTCCAAAAAGGAGTCCCCAATAAGAGAAAAAAATGTCACCCATGTTCTTGACTGCTTTTAGGTTTCATTCATCATTTGCATATAAAGGAGAACAATGGAGCATGTAAGAAGAAAGAAATGGAGTATTTTTATACATGCAAAAAATCAGGTTTTCTAAAAGTATGAACTTTAAAAAGAAATTAACTATAATCTGACAATTTTACTGTTGATATTAAAGATGAGTAAAATAGTTATATAATAAAGGGCATTTTAATAGAACTTACTATTAAAACTTTGGGAATACCAGTAATGTCATTAATACATATTGAAATATTTTTCATCTTTTAGCCAAGTAAACAGTCTTACATATAATCAAGTACCAGAATTGTCAACCAGGATTTTTTTTTTCAAAATTTGTAAAATTTATAAAATTCAAATTAGTGGCTGTAGATATGGCTCAGAATTTAAGAGTATTTGTCCTAGCAGCAAATCTGGATTTTATTTGTACCATGAACATGGCAGTTCACAACTATCAGTATTATTCCCAGGAGATCTGACCTTGGAGGGCAATAGGATTCCATGTGTTGCACATACTATAAGTAGACAAACATTTATACACATAAAATAAAATAAATATATCTTAAAATATAGGATTCACATAAAGTGGTTAACATGTACTTGTTTTTGTTTCATTATACCAATAGAGTTAAGACTTTATTCATATAAATCTGCTTATATACAATTCACTGGAACGAGTCATATTTTATATATGTATATATGTAAAGATATGTGTATATGAACTAGGTAGAGGTTCACTTTATATATATAAAGGTATATGTATATGGTTGCACTGACACCAGAATGAAGAATAAATATTGATGAACAGTAAACAATATTATCAAAAACTTCAAGAATAGTTAACATTTGTTTCTTTTTATATTTCTTTTACTTTTTGTTTGTAGTATAAATACATTATTTATTCATTTCCTATTTCATATTTATACCCTTCGATATACGCTTCTTTACTTTTATTTAAATTCATATCCTCATTTTTATTATTATTACTTACACGCAAACGAACACATACTTATTTGTGGACTGTGTAGGCCCTAGATGCTTCTAAGTACCTAAGGGCCAGTAAGTCTCAGCCAGTTTCAACTAGTTACAACTGGTTTCTTAAAGCTTGTGCTCATATCACTTCCTTATATGCATGCCTGGTGTCTACATGGAAGCTTTGGCAGAGTCCTGATGTAAGATGAACTAGCCTAGCAAGAGATGATCACATTTTAACAGCAGATGCCGGCAAAGCACAACCTATCCCTGTGGCTGGATGGAGGGTATGTATGTAAGGCTTGGCTATTCCACAAAATAAATTGAGCTTTCTTGCTTCTACTTGCTCATGGAGACTGAACCATTACTCTCCATGTCTTCTTACCCCATTCCCCAGCAAACCACAATGGCCCAAAACAACAACATTTATTTTCCTAAATACATTGATACATCCTGCTAAGCCTGTATAACATTACTTTTATGAATATGTTTTCAGGGCTGGCCATTTAGTAGAACAAAAACAAACATGCTAATATTGGTGACAGAAAGGGCTGAGACTAGAGGCTAAGAATTACAGGAGACTATAAAATACTGAGGTCCTTAGTTAACATTAATTTTAACGGAGGTATGAGTCATGAACATTTTTACTAACACAGAATCAACAGCTCAAGATTAGACAATAACATCTGTCTTATACATTCCTCTTTTCTTATCTGAAAATACCAATAATGCTTTTAATTTTTCTATATCATAATTCCCTGGTTGTAATTTCTGCTTGAAGCCAGTGACAGGTAGAAATATACTCATGTTCACTGTTAAATTTTTATACTTACAGGAGTATTATAAGGGCTGAACTAAGCAATATTGGGACAGTGGGACCACCTGCCGCCTGCCCGGGGCAGGGTGGGGGAATGGGGAATTGTGGAGAAGAGAGAATGACTTGATGTGGTGGGAGAGCGAATGGACATTGAATAAGGATATACAAGGATAGAAAGTGTGACTTCTTTGTCAATAATAATAATAATAATAATAATAATAATAATAATAAAAGAGTTTCTCCATCTTTTCAAGAAATTTTTCTTTAGAAAACAGGTTTACAAACAAATGTAAATTTCCCTATAAATACTGAGGAGACAATGACATGACCCAGTGTCATGTGAAAGATGCTTTCTCTTGGGTTGAAAACACAGCCCTGTATAGTCAACTCTAAATTGTGATATAAGTATTTTTCCAATTCACTGGATTTATGTTATTATGTTATTAATCAAGAATATCCACAGGAAATTGTGGAAGAGGACACCATTTGCTTAACCGCTGAGCCATCTCTCCAGCCCCCCACCATTTGCTATAAGAGTGACCTGTGGCTTGGAAGTCCTCTGATGTTCTAAAAAAAAAAAAAAACATTGCCTAAATGAGATGGAATGTTATGACATCAGCTAATGTATTGTCATGGCCCATAATAAATGCATTGAATTGAGATAGTGGAATGTTGTTTAAAATGTGTCTATGTATACATATTTTATGTATTTTTGCTATGTTTAATTAATGTCTTCTACAGTATTTCTCAAATAAATTTCTATTTAAGTTAATACAAAGTTAATGTTAAGTTTAAATATCAATGCCAATAGAACAAATTCATGCTTTCAAATAAAGTGTATTTGAAGGATTGTTTATATGTGTGAAGATAATCGAAGTTCTAAATTAAAGAATAAAAGAATGACTCTTTAAAATTTTCTCAGTACTTTCGTGTGGTTATAAGAAATGCCCTTTAGTAGAAATAGAATCCCTTGGGATCAAGTGGGGTTGAGAATATGCTGTACTATGCTCTTAATTTGTGTTCTTGATATTTCCTTCTTAGACCAAAACTTCAGAAATGTTTCAGGGACCGAAGACAAAAGGAGATTATGTAGCCAAAGAAGATGAATGAACTTGCTATATAATTCAAATATATTCAATATATTTGAAAACATTTCTACATTTCAAGGATAAAAGAAGAAAAGAAGGGAAAGTGGTCATATTCTTTCACAACTTGTAGATGTGAAGTGCAGGCATCTTTGCTAAGTAAAGCTTCAGTTATACAGAATCTAAGCCCCCTACTTAATAAATACAAATTATTACCTTATTTTTTTAAATTTTGGTTTTGTTTTTATCTGTTATGCACAAAAATTTAAATATAATTACATCACTTTCACCTCCAATTTTACTTCCATTAATCCTTCTGTAGGCCATTTTCTTTAACCTCTTTCATGGTCCCCATGCTCAAATATATAAATGCCAAATTCTGGGTCTATTTTTATTATTTGGCCATTTATGGTTTCTAGGCTGACCTCTTTCTATTGGTGAAGCAATTAAAGAGCTAATGTCTGAATGAGGCTAACACTTCTCTCAGCAGCTTTCCATTAGAGACCAGCTTCACATGAGCCACTGATCTCTGCATGTGTCCAGTTGTGTTTTCCTGGGATGGTCTTTATTATCAGTAAAGAGAAGACTCTGATGCGGCATTGTAACTACACTTATAAATAGGTGTAAGCATAAGGTGTAGAATGTATTTAGGAAGTATATAGTTCTGGCAAAATGGCAGTAGTCCATCATCTTCCAAGATCCATGACATGGAGAAATTGGAAAGTTAGTATCAAGAATAATTTCCCTCAGGTTGAGTGGGTCTGAAATCCAACCAGAAGGCTGTTTTTATAAACTAACATAAGAGGATCATTTTCTATATCTTTGCAGAGGTATTCATTGTCAATCTGATGATTATTGTGAGTCATAGGTGTCATAGATGGGTAGGAGTATTAATTATTTCCCTCCTTTGGCAGTTTGTATGATGTTGTCTAGGACTATAAAAAACAGACCACAGGAATGAGGTTTTAAGAATAATATAGTTCAAAATAATCCATGTCTTCTGCCCTAAGCATGTTAAGTCTTCATCAAGAGGGTCTTACGTTCAAACTCTGAAAGGCAGCCAAGAGCAATAATCCTCTATTATTTTGACAGTCACTTATAGTAGACTGATCAATTATTTTTAGTTTCGTTTTGTTCTATTTATATTAACAAAACAATATGACCAAAACAACTTATGAAGTACTCAATTAGACTTATAGTTTCAGACTGTTAGACTCTCTATTGGCAGAACAAGAAGATGGTGCTACTTCAGCTTGTGCTCACATCCTTTCCTGTAAAAGTAAAAGGCAGTGAAAAACAGTAAGAATAGTTGCAATCTTTTGAAACCTCAGAGCTTGTCATCAGAGACACATCTGCACCAAAAATCACACTTCTTACTCTTTCTCAAACAGTTCCACCAATCAAGGAACCAAGTATTAAAACATAACATCTTAAAGGGGTCATTCTCTTTCAAACTACCAACCATTTAAAGTATATTTTGTGTGCCCAATATTATGGCTTTGTTAGTCTATGGTCCTTATGGGAAGCATTGGTAGCCATAGTGGTTTAAATTTATTATATATGTAATATTTTATGTATATAAAATGCACACATGTATTAAATATATAAACATATATCTTATATACATATAGACATATGCATATATAAATAGTTTTAGATAGATTGATAGATAAATAGATAAATTATCCACAAATAGATAGATAATAGATAGATGGATAGATAGATAAATAGATTGATAGAAAATATATTACCCAAGTGTCCAGCATTATTATGTTTGATTTGAATTTGTTTTGTCTCCCTGGGGACTTTTCTAGTTTGATATAAATTTCAAGTTGCTTATCTTTCTTTGAATAATGCTGTGGCTATTTTTAATGGCATTAAATTGAATCTGTAAACAACTTTTGGTAAAAGTCACTTTTAAATATTAAGTTTATAAATTCAAAAAAATAAGAAGTCTTTAAATTTTCTAGTGTGATTTTGATCTTTTGCTTCAGAGGCTTAAGTTTTCATTGTAGGGGTCTTTTACCACCTTTTTGGGTCTGTTCCACGTTATTTTATTGACTGATGCTATTGTGGAAGTGTACCTATGATCTCTTTCTTAATGTATTTGATGTTGATGGATAGAAAAACTACTTATTTTTGCATATTAACCTTGTACCTTTTCTAACTTTATTGATTGTTCCTAGCAGCTTTCTGTTGCAAAATTTGGTGCCTACAAGATTTAATATCATATCATATAAATAGAGATAATTTTCCTTCTTTTTCTATTTGTGTTTCTTTCATTTCTCTCTCTTGTCAAATATTTCTGACTTGTGCTTTCAGAAACATATTAAATATAAGTGGAGATAGTGCATAGCCCTGTCTCATTTCTGATTTTAATGGGTTTGCTTTAGATTTTTTTCTTGTATAGAATAATGTTGTATTGTATTGAGCTATCTTTCTTCCAGTTCTACATTTTCTAGGATTATATCATAAAAGCATGTTGAATATTTTAACTGGCCATTCCTATTCATTAAGATGATCAGATGATTTTTATCCCTAATTCTTATTATATGATTTAGTATATTTGTTGTCTTATGTATGTTCAATAAAGATTGAACATTTCTGTATTTCTGTGATAAAAGTATCTTCATCATGATGGATAATCTTCTTGATAGGGCTTAGAAATGTTTGACATCCTTGGAGCTACAAGTTATCGCTCACAAATAGGTTTATAATATCTTAATTTTTCTGAGATCACTGGAGATAGAATTCAAAATCAATTTATTAGTTTTAAAAGTTATATTGGGCCATCAATACACATAGACACTATATATACATATATACATGCATATATACATACACATGTATATATATGTATATTATGTATATGCCTGTATGTTTGCATGTAATAACACACAAAAAAGACAGAAGAGTAATAAATGTCTCTTTGGTCTTTACAAAGAACAGTCTTCCATGTCCCATACACTCCAATCACTGCTCAAATGATAGAAAAATGTTTCTATTTCACAAAATGTCATTCAGTTCTTTTGTTTATGTCCTTTATTTTCAGAAGGAACAAGAGTTCCTAAGAAATGCCCTTTTGAGGTTCACAGAAATAGGGCTGCCATAAATCACAAACTGGTAATATTAGTAAAGTTAAAAAATAGTACAGTGTCACAAACAACTTTTTTTCAAAAACTGAGAATGAGTCAAGTCTAAAGTTGAAAAAATTGAAATTTCTTAGGATCACAAAGTTAACTTATGAAATTACAGTTTGAAGTGACATAACTTGTCAATTCTAAGCTATAAAATCTGTCTCTAAATCCAGAAGTAGAAGTAGACAATCATACACTGATAGAAATTATAAAGAAAAAGCTGTTTTTGAGGCAAAAATCTACTAAAAACTGTACTGTGAGATATAAGCCACCAAAAGAAATGAAGAAAACAAATTATTAATATAAGAATTTAGTTCTTCTATGTTTCCTAGATCATGCACTTTTTCCACTGGGAACCTGAAACTGGCTATGGACTGAAAAAGCATATCATGGTCTACCTTCATTGTTGAACCTTCAATACTAGTTTCTCTGAAACATGCATCTGATTCACACTGCAGTTGAATGGAAGACAATACATCTATTCATGCTGTGGAATTGTATAGGGGTTTTAGAATGATGTAATACAGTCAATAAATCTTTTTAATTTAATTTTTGTTTCAATCACTTATTAAAGACAATTGTTTGTAATATTGGCTTAGCACAAAAATAGACATGTAAATTAATAGATGCAAGCATGAGTGCCTATAACTTTAGCCATTTATTATTCTACAAAGATACTAAAAATATAGGATCTCAAAAATAATATATCTGCATCAACAGATGCTGGGCAAACTGGACATTAACATGCAGAAGAATGAGATTAGAAGAAGAATATATATAATCATGCTCAAAACCTAACTCTAAAAGATTAAAAGCACTAACTATGAAACCTTAAGTAAACTGCTAGAATTAGGTACTGGCTGTAGTGGGATTATGCTGGTAATGTAAATATTCGTCCCGCCTATGGGTTTAATAAAAGCTGATTGGCCAAAGGCAAATAGGAAGTGTGGGTGGGGCTACCAGGCTTAGAAAACTAAGGAACATCTCAGCGAAGAGACAGAGGCCAAACAGATGCCAGACACAAATGCCAGAGTCGCTGGAGCTGCCAAAAGATACAGAGGAAATGCTGCTCTGAGAAAAGGTACCAAGCTGCATGGCTGAACAAGATGGGTTGAGTTGAGATGAATGAGTTAGTAAATTATATGCCTGACTCCTAGGTCAATCAGTATAAAAATAACATAAGCTTTTGTGTCTCTGTGGGACTGTGTGTGTTTCTGTGGGACTGTGGGATCAAACCTCTGGTCTAGCCCTGAAAATCTGGGCCAGAACC
The DNA here is from genome assembly GCA_004025045.1 of Sigmodon hispidus. NCBI lineage: Eukaryota > Metazoa > Chordata > Mammalia > Rodentia > Cricetidae > Sigmodon > Sigmodon hispidus. The sequence continues at coordinate 48,760 of PVIH01007160.1, forward strand.
ATTTACTACAACTGGAAATACCCTACATGATATAGTGTAAGAAAAGACTTTCTGAATAGGACTATATTTCACCATGAATTAAGCCAATAATTGACAAGTGGAATTTAATAAAACTAAAAGGCTCTGCATATCTAAAAAAAAAGAAATCAAATAAAGATAAAGACAACTGAGTATGAAAGAATCTTTGGCAGCTATACATACCTGATAGATTATTAAAATCCAGGATACATATTTTTAAAGCAATTTAGAAACTATTGAAAAATTAACCTACTTAAAAATAAAAAAGATTGGGTTAACAGTGGTAAGAAATATTTTAAATTAGTGTTCATCATGCCTATCAGTTAAGAAATTGTAAGGCAAAATAACATTGAGATTTAATCTTATCTCAGTCATAATTGCAAAAATCAACAGCAAATGCTGGTGAGAATGTAGGGAAAGGCAGACCCTCACTTATTGTTGGTAAGATTTCAAACTGTTGCAGTTAGTCTGGAAATTAGAGTAGAGAATCCTCAAAAAGCTAAAATCTATATCTACCATCTCCAGTTTAAACTTCTAAAGTCTGACACTTGGTCATTTATCTTAGCCATATATAATCTCAGCAAAATTTTGGGGTTAAAAAAAATCTGATAACAATTAAATCAGTACCTCGAGTATAATAAAGCTTAAGACATATTTAAATTGACATTCTTTTCAAAGCAAATCTGTCTTTTTCACACACACACACACACACACACATACACACGCACACACACAATAGTTACTGTTGACTCACAGATAATGACCAAGATTGAAGGTCTAGAGAGAATGACTGAAGTAAACATAATGCTTGTATGAGTCAGGATTGACTTGGCCTTAGATAATATAGAAGTCAGTTAGGCAGGTATAAAGTACAAGAGACATCTCTCAAACAGGTAAGTTTTATGGCATAGAATTTAGGGATAAAGGATTTGGAGGGGAGGTATAAATTCTGAGGAATATGGATGAAGATTGGATCAATAGTTTGTAAACTATATCTTTTACCAGCATTCCAGTAGGATGAGTAAATATCCCCTCTCACTTTCCTTGAGGAGATAAGCCTGAATTATTAGCTTTTCCTAGCTTCTGTTGTGCTTTTTTGTGTACACAAGTACCTCTTGCTCTCTACATCTTTGGGCCTAAAGACTCAATTTCCAACTCTATAGTTACTTGCTCAAACATATTAATTACTGCTTTATTTATAACATCTAGAAAATTGAATCAACAAAAATGTCCTTCATTGCCAAAGGAGCAATGAATCTGTGGTATATATGCACTATGGAATACTACTGAGTTATAAAGAAATCTAGAAATCATGAGCTTTTCAGGTACATTAATAAAACTAGAAAATATTATATTGAATAAAGTAACCTATACCCAGAAATATAAAAGTGTCCTCTGAGATTCAGATGTGAGTATATATCCCAGAATAAGAACAAAGCCTAGTAAAGTACAAAGGGAAAATTATGAGAGTAGAATAAGTAAATAGGAAAATAGCAGGAATAAGAAATCTAAATGGAAAACAGGGTGGGTCTCTAATAAGGGGAAAGGGTAAGGATGAATACTGAAGGAGAAAAAATAAAACCAAGGATGTCTGAAAAAGTCATTAGGAATCATAATATTAGCTATGTACACACATATATATGTGTGTATATTATATATTTATATATACATACAATACATTTAGGCTAATATAATAATATTCAATATTCACACGTGGTTTAAATGAAAATTTCTCAGCTGGGCTGACAATGTTACCTCCAAGTGTCAAGGCCATCTAACAAAAATTCAACACTCAGCATGAGAAGACTTTTTGGGGGTTGTTCATCAGAATTGTCCAAGAGACTCTCAAAACATTATTGGCTATTGATATTGCCCTTAGCCTCCCAAGAGGGATATAAATCTTCAATGTTACAGATATTATGTAAATTCGACAAAGGGTTTAGGGAACTGGATCTGGGTCTGCTCTAAAAGACTCTTCCCTGAAGACTAACTGACTTTCATCATAACAGAAAAGATCATGCGATCTTCTTTAGTGTAGAGATAACCAATAGTTATACATTGATATGAGCCACCACATGAATCACCGAGTAACTACAACAAAGAAAAGCATGCCAGGAAAATCATAAGGGAAGAATAGCTGCATGCATACTTTGGTAGTAAACAATTGACCTCTAATTTGACTTAAGGTCTTCTCAAAAACAAAACAAAAACAAACCGTGGCTGGTCTTAAGAACCTAGACAAATTTCCAGGGCCAAAAAACTCAGGGTTCTGAGAAAAGAACATATAGCTGCCATTTTAGAAAATAGCATAATCCCAAACTGCATTCCAAATATTTATCCTTATTCCTACAGATATGTATCGTTCTCACCCTTATCGGGGAATCTTCTCTTTACACAGATGGAGAACATTAAAACCACAGACAGTCAAAATGAAGAATTGTGAAACTGAGGCTTCACTGATACCTTCACAGACAACTATTACATCTAAATCTCAGGAATCATAGAAGAAGACCGAAGGAAGGTCCTATGAGCCACAGCAACAATAAGTTTGATGTGATGCTATTTCTCCTAGAAATGTCAAAAACAACAACCATAAAATATCACAAATATGGCTATCTAAATATAATCTGAATAATAAGGACATCAATAGACATGTAAATATAAAAAAGGAGAAGCCTAGACAAATAACCACATGCAACATAAGAATGCTGAGAGCAGAAGAAATAGTCTTCCCAAGGGAAGAGAACACCAATTGATTTTCCAATACCAAATAGCCAGAACTTAAAATATACATATACAAAATTGCATTATATAAATGAGTTATATATGTGCATATGCATATTAATAAATATGTATATAAGTATATATGAATATGTATATTAATATATATACTTATACACATTAATAGGAGGTTCAAAGAAGTATCTGAACAGAGAAAAGGGGATATGAAAATGATTCAATTATAGTAACAAAAAATAAAAATTTCCATCTAACAAGTAATTAGTTTGTTTCTGTTTTTTTTATGTTTGACCCACAGTTTTTCCCTAAGCTAAGTATTAATAAAGTTTAAGGGCAGAAAAAGCTTTGTGTGTGTGTGTGTGTGTGTGTGTGTGTGTGTGTGTGTGTGTGTATTTATTTAGAAAACTGAAAAGAAGTCAGTGGAGAACAAAAAAGCCCTACTCATTGTTGGTATTTCATCTGGTATGAACAGATATCTGCCTTGTGCATGCTTGCTACAATTTCTGTGGTTCATGTATATTAGGCCTGGTATTTCCGAAAAAAAAAAAAATAAAAACACCAGAAAGCAATATGACACTGTGGTCTGTATCTGGAAACTTATCATTTTTTACTCATATTCCTCACCATGGTTTCCAAAATCACCAAATTGAGAACTAGTATAGGAGACACTACACCTAGAATACAGGAATAAATAATTTATCTGGTGCCTGCTATAATAAAAATAAAACTTAACAATAAATGCTCAAATGTTTGACTTAGAAAATTATTTTACACTAGCAAGTATTTATTAGGGAGTCCAGTATTTGACTGTACATTTTGCTTTATAGTTAAGAGTTAGTCCATCAAACTGCAGCAAATGCTTAGCCTCTAAACTTATCTAAGGTATTTCTGAATTTATTTGCACTATGAGACCATTAAAGGTGCAGAGTTAAATATGAGTAGAGAAAATTGGTTATTTGCCCTTCCAGCATCCATCTTACCTTTACATAGAATTGGTACAGTGGTAACCCACTCTGGAATTCACCTCTTTACCTATGTTCTGAGAATGTGTTAAAGTGATTGGCAGACTGACAGTGAAAAATCATATGAACCTGAGATATCCCTTGGTCACAGCAATTATAGGGGATTTCCCTACAACCCTACAAAAAACCTTTGGGGTCTTCTTGGAAAAAGAAACACTATCTTCTGGAATTAGTGTAAATATGCAAACCAGTGTTATGAACTAAAGAAGAAAAAACAAAGACAGCACTTGTAAGGAGCAGAATGGATAATCACTTTCTTATGACATTGTTTTTACCCCTGTCAGAGCCATTCCTGAAAGCAAAATTATCTGACTTTACAGTAACTAAGGTATAATGTTATCCAAGTCCTAGCCTTCAAAGAGAACAAGGTGATGTGTAAGCAGAAAACCCACAATGTTTATATATCACAGTGCAACTGACCCTGGAAGAATTACCAATTGACAAAATTTGAAAAAAACTCATACAAAGGATTATAAAGAACCTAAGGAGAAAAGGAGGGAGCATTACAACAGAAGTGCCAGGAACCATAAGCCTCACTTGATCTGATTCTTTTGAGAAGCCCTTCGGAAGATTATGGGCTTCTAAAGCCAACACAGAAACGTGTAGCTAGAAAGGTAGAGTCCTTTATTGTCTAGTAAGAGAAGCCAGTGGCTTATGAACAAAATTATCTCTCTGTTCTGAAGTTTAGAAAGATGAAGATATCATCCATTGGTGTTGCATGAATGGGTTTCTTTTGTCTCAAGCTGAAGTGCTTGATGCTCTTGAGATCTGATGGGAGCCACAATTCCTTTCCTACCTAGGGCTTTCTCTCCTAGCCCACCATATGGCAAAGATGAATTACAAGGCTGAAGTTGATGGACTCCTGTGCTATATCGTTCATTGCAGATATCCATCTGCGCCCTGGAAAATGACTTGAAATTCTCCATGGAGACTGCAGAGAGAAAGGTCAACAATGATACAAAATGAATAATGGGTTTGGAGCAATCGGGCTATGCAGCTGCTGCAATGAATTCTCTGAACCTTCTACAAAGGGTATCTGTGTCCTTTCTCAGTTGCCCTGGGTAGAAATCCACAGCCAAGTTCCCAATTAACTAGTATTGCTAGACAGCCAAGAAAAATCTTGAATGAAAGCAAACAAGTACGAAAGACCACAGCTCTGCACATGACGGAAGGTCTTCTAGAGGTTTCAGTGAGGACTTTAGCAAGTGACTCATTTGAAAAGGTAAGTTGTTAGGCAAGGAACCCATATTTAAAACTGTAGCTCGAGGCCAAAAAGCTTCATTGCACAGCCATGAAAAAAATTTAAGACCATGTGTTCTGCGAAGATAACACATAGTTGCAGTTTTCTCTGGAGCAGATTTGTCAGTCAAAGAGGGAACCAATACAGAGAAGCCACTCAAAGAAAAGAGCTGGAAAATAGAGAGCTGAATCACAAGCAGTATCCAGGGGAGACATGCCATCAGCTAATGTGAGAATGTCAGACAGCCATGCTGAATAATTTGATTAGCAAGAAAGAAGAGAATTTCCATTCAAGTAACTTACCTGCCCCAAGTGACATTCACCCAACCAAGTTCTACTACATTAAAGTTCAGTAAACTCTCCACACAGTGCCAAGATCTTGTGAGCAAATGTTCAAATATATGAGCCTATAGAGTACATTTCCCATTCAAATCACAACCCTCAGAAAGTAAGATTTAAACAGGCTCATTGACTTCAGAACTGTGCTCTGCTACATTCTCTAGACCAGGAGTTCTTGCACAATGGAATTTGCATCAAGCTCACCTGGAAGTCACAAGGAATAAAACTTCTCTGCCTCTGCCTAACTTCTTTGGCTCATCCCAGAATCAGAAGCTTTGGGGATTGGGACCAATGTTTTCTGTTTTAATAAATCCTCAAGTGCATTTGAATAGGACTTAACTTTGAGATCTCTTTTCTAGAGGATATTTTTGTAAACTATATTAACAATCTGTTTTAATAGACAAGGTTTTATAAGATTAAGACTATAGACATGCTCTGTAATTTGTGTGTGGCCAAAGGCTATTTTTGTGCTGCAATGCCAGAACTGACTAGTTGGATCAGATATGAAGCTAATTATAAAAAAAGAAGAAAGAATAGAAGCTAAGTCATGGCAATTCTAACATGCTTATTCTGCACTTGAACATTGAAAAGGGAAAAGGCATAAAGATGCTGCTATAAGTAACCTTCTATGTCTAAAGCAGGGTTTCTATAGCCTCACCATAGCTTCATGAAACATCATTTCCTTAATTATTTCATAGTTCCTTATAACAAAATACCATAGACTGGGCAGATAATCTAACAGTAATTAATTTCTTACCATTTTGGAGACTGAATCAAAAAAAAAATCACCTATCAAGGGCCTTCTTTTCTAACTTGAGGTAGCCATCTTCCCTCTATGTCTTCACATAGTCTTCTCTTAGTGCATGCATGTGGATGAGGAGGCAGAGTGGGAAGGAGAAGGGAGGTGGAGAGAAGGGAGGGGAGAAAGACAAGCATGTAAGAGGAGAGGAGATGAAAGCTCTTCTTATGATACTACCAAAACCATGGCCTTCTGTCATTAAAATTCTCATAGCACCTTTGATATTTAAACACCTTCCCAAGCCCCACCTCTAAATGTAATCATATTTTATGCTACAGATTTAACATATAATTTGTTGTGCGGGAGGCAATTCATCTTATAATATTGACTTTAAAATTGAGAATTAGGTGAATTAATTTTTGGAGAGGAAATGAGGTGGGTTTTGATTCTCTATGTTTTGTGCTATAAATGAAAACAGTATTTTTAGGAGGAAAAGTTGACATTCTGGTTAATATCACTCTGAGGGCATTTCTTTAGTGATGCTGCTAGGCAGTTTCTGTACAATGTTAATAAAGAAGACTGAGACAATAACCACTGAGGAAGGTAGGAGGAAATGGGTGGGCTAAAGGTTCTGAACCATAGGCAGATAGCAATATTCCTGTAGGCAATGGTGATATTGCTAATCACCACAGCTCTGCTTCCCATTGCCTCCTCTGTTGTGGACTCAGGACTCTTTTATGGAGTCCCCACTTTCTAGCTTCCCACTGTAATTAGTTGTCTAAAAAGAAAGTCAAAAATGTGCAAGTCTCTGGTATATGACAGTGTGTAATAAACCATTGTCTAAAAACCAAACAAGAGAAACAAATAAAAAAGTGAGTTTCACTTGTAGAAAAACATTAAACCATTAAATCCAAAAGAAATTGAATGTGCAAGTAGAAGGATAACAGCAATTCTCCATTTTTCAATCTCCCTTTCTAGTAATGCTTGGAAATCAAGTGTCCTTCTACTGGAAGTGGGAATCAAATGGAAACTGAAAGTTGAGTATTGCAAAGCACATGCTCCACATCCTAGACTGCCTCTGGGAGCCATTCTAGCCTCTAGAGGAGGATACCATAGGGTAAGGCATTATTTTCTTTGGCCTTTGTACATAGTTTTTGAAGTAAGTTGTCTATGTAACAATATGCCCAGTCCTAACATAATGCTTCCTACCTTCCCCATGGCAATAAGAGAATTCTGGGTCTCTGAAAATCATGAAGTTTTACTTGCTTACTGCTATTACTGATAAGTAATAATAATGACAATTTTTGAGTCATTACTGTGTACTGACAGTACTAGAGAGCTCTCTAGGGTTGTTTAAATTAGGGTTTTCTGAATATTTTCTTAAAGGGCTAATAGTAAATACTTAAAGTTTTATCAAAATGCATTTTGACCCAATGAATCAACTCTGGCATTGTAGCAAAAAAGTAGCCTTAGACAGTACACAAATGACAGAACATGCCTATATGCTTATAAAAAATTTGACTGTTAAAATGGATTGTTACTGTAGTTTACAAAACTGTCTTCTGGAAAAATATATCTGCTCCACAGTCTCACCACCATGAGCTTTTGTTTATGCTTTTGATCATAGTGGAAATAAGGTAATTTTTTATTGGCTTTTAAAACCCTAGTTTTAAAACATATGAGTCTTATTGCTAAGCATTAATACATGGGAGGTGCTCAGTCTTCCTGCAACTTGATATGCCCTTTTTTTGTTGATGCTCATGAGAAACCTATCTTTTTCTAAACAGAAACAGAGGATGTAATAATATATATTTAAATTAAAAAGACAAAAATACAAGTTCCATGTTACTAAAAGCTTAAAACTTAAAGCTTCTTATTTTAAAGTTACTAAAGACACCATTTTCTATTTTTAGATTAGAATTTTTTTAACAATTTGTAGTTCTTATGCTACCAATTTATAATCATAATGAACTTTTACAAGTGTGTCAGATATTTATTAAAGTTTATTAGAAAACACACAAAGAAAACTTAGGAAAATGAGAGAGAGAGAGAAATAAAGAAACAAAGAAAGAGACAAAGAAAGGAAAACTAAATCTCACAGTTGAGTCCTATCCGAATGCCCTAGAGACCTTATGAAAACAGAGGGCATTGGTTTGAACCCCCAAAGCTTCTGATTTTGGGATTAGCCAAAGAAGTCTGAGTGAGGCAGGGACTTCCAGGTGAGCCCGATTTAAGTTCCAGTCTGTGAGAACTACAGGTCTAGACAGTGTAGCAGACTTTGTGGAGCACAGTTCTGAAGTCAATGAGCCCATTTAAATCCTGTTATCCAGGTTTGAATGGGAAATGCGCTCTTTGAGCTCTTAAGTTCGAGCATTTACACTCTAGATGCTGTCACTGTGTGGAGAGTTTACTGAAATTATAGGAGGTACAGCTTTGCTGGAGAGAATTTGTCATTGGAGGATGGCCGTGAGGTTTTATAACTTCCCCCCTTTGTGGTCTTACTCCCTGTTTCCTGTGTATAGATGAAATGTGATAACCTAGCTTGGCCCCTGCTGCCTTTATGTGGTAACCCCACCATTATGGATTTAGGACTTGAAAACATAAGTCAAACAAACATTCATTCTTGAATTACCTTTGGCATGACATTTCATCACAGCAACAGAAAAGTAACTATTATATTATACATATATAATATTGGGCCCCTATATAGAATTAGCAAACAAATAATTCTTATTTTATGCAAGTAAATAGATATGAAGTACTAAGAGTAGTGCATTTGATATAAAATGTCAGACTGTTAATTCTCTAAGCTAGATTATATTGTCTTATTTCTCCCAGCATCTCAGGTAGAGGTGCTAGCTGTTTTGCATGTGATTATATTTGAGGCATTAGCTGTTAAATAAGATGCCCACAATATACACCTAGTAAATGGCATATTGTTGATCCTTACACTTCTCTCCTTCACAAGCACTTTCATAACAAACAGAGCTACCTAGATACTAGAATATGGCTGTAAGACATTAACTCTGTTAGATGCACTGACTCTCTTTATTCCCAGAGTCCTAGTTTGGAACTTATCTCTGAATATCTTTTGATTCTTAAATCCCCTCCTGGGCTTCTTCCGGTGTCAACGGAGACATGTGTTTCCATCAGGCTCTTTCCACTCCTCTTCTGTCACAAACCTATGGCAAGAATTGAGCTAGATTTTTTTAAAACATCAGTAGTAGTCTATATGGAAAGTATTATTATTATCCTTAACAAATAAGGAAAGTCAAGCTTAATAGAAGCAAGCACACTAACATGGAAATGAAGATTAGACTCCTTCTAGTTCTCCTCAATTTTGCCTCCATGAGGCTGGGAGGCAAACTTAGATTAAGGAATATCCAAATATTTTTTTTAATATATGGCAACTTTGTTCACTTCTATTGTAGAGGACATCTGTTTCAGCTTCAACAAATCCATACTACTCAGGTGAAGATAAATTTGAGAATGTACTTTTACCAAGATAACAGAAAAGTGTGTGTGGCTTGTTGGCAGGTAGATGGCGTAAATCAAAAAAGGAAGGGAGACATTTATGAGAAGAAAGACAGAGCTGGAGTGGCTTTAAACTTCTATTCTTGAACAATGAAAAGGAGGAATAATCAAATATACAGTGAAAACAGCCACAGGCACACTGAAGTGACATTTGGCTGTGTTGCATTCTCTGACTGGGTGACAATGGAAGCCTGTTCAGCTGGCTTTTCCAGAAGCCAGGGAAAGGTCCCTGAGTTAAAATGTCACAATGTATCTTATTTTCTTTTTCTCATTCCTGCCCTCCACAGAACTTTAAAAATAACAGCTCCAAAAGTTGAGGAAGTCAAAGGTGGGAGAGGACAGTTTACAGCTGACTCTGGCTCTCTGATTTAGGGCACCGAGATTACCAACCTTCACTGAGAAGATGCAGAGAAGAGCAAAACACATAATCTGCTTAGAAGACATTTGATGTATTTGCCACAGTCATATGATGGCCTGGAAAGTGAGTTATGAATTTCATTTAAAACCAGAAAATTAAAGAATAAAATTTTTTATGAGATTTTTGTTGATCAGTTGAAGGATTATTTAGACTTAACTTCTACGCTCAGGCATAGCTATCATTCTGTGTCAAGAGACCTGAGATCCTGCCTAAAAGCAAGACATATCTTTTTTTTTTTTTCTGGAAGTAACTTCCAAAATTGGACTCTCAAAGCTAGTGCATACTGGCCCCTATTTATAGTTCTTGCCTTGTCTCTCTTCATTTATTCTCTACCCTGTGTTCTTCAGAAGTACTCAAACCACCTACAATAACATTATCTCCTTTCTTAACACTCTTCTATAACCCTAATGTTTTGGACCATGCTGTTTAGAACTAGAGTCTTTTTTAATACAGACGGAACCAAGAAGAAATATATTTGAAAAAAATTACCAATTTTTTCTTTACCTTTCTATTTATTAGTATCTTCTTCCAACAGCACTATTTTTTTAATTGTGAAAAAAAAAAGTCATGCTTTTTTTATCCATGTATCCTGTTGTTCAGGCTCCCTTCCCACTCCCACCCCTCCTAGTCACTCTCTCTTCTCACCATAAGTTCATCTTCTCCCCAGCAAGGGCAGGAGGTCTCAAGGTCCCAAGGTGGCTTAGTTCAACACCCACTCCATGCAGATCTGCTTTCCTCACCCCATCATCAAGACTGGGTCAGGTGTTCCTCTGGAGGGAATGAGCTCCAAGGTGCCACTCCAAGATGTTTTGGATCTCAAGCTGTTCAGTGGTTGTGGTTTGCAGCTTGGACATGCTTTGCTTTTTTCCAACAGAACTATTGTATTGGACAACCAATAATTTGACCTATATGCAAATCTATTGTAAGCTTCATGTTGTCACTATAGCACTCATTCTAACATGTGTCCCTCCTATTTTGACTGACTCGACATTGAATCTTTTTAACTAATTATGTCAAAAAATTGACATTCCCTCCAACAATATGCCTATGTGTTTTTATAGCCATTTTCTTGAAATATATAACTCATATTTGGTGTGTGTCTTTGTCTCTATGTTCTCTCTCTTTCTCTCTCTCTCTCTCTCTCTCTCTCTCTCTCTCTCTCTCTGTCTCTCTCTCTCTCTGTGTGTGTGTGTGTGTGTGTGTCTGTGTATATGTGTGTTTGTTTTTGTATGTGTTTGCATATATGGATAACAGGCTTCTGCCCTCAGAATTGGGGGGATGGTAGGTGGGTGACTTAGTTGTGCTCCACTTTATTTACTTAGTTAAGGGTGGAGCCAATTCAGCTTGGTTAGGTAGGCAGATTCTACAGGATTTCCCTTCTCTGTCCATCTCAGGTGCTGGAATTACAGGGAGGTCATCATACCCATATAGATTTACATGTGGTCTGAGGATCTAGACCTCAGTATCCATGTTTGTGAGTGAAGCATTGTATCTACTCGGCCATTTTCCCAGCCCATTTTTCTCTCTTAACATTTCTTACTTCTGAAAGTTTTTTATATCCAGTTGAAATTATATTTTTGAGACATTGTCCCTTTTCTGCTGTCCTCTTCTTCCTGATAGAGCTTGCCATGTAGTTTGCATTATTTTTATTTGTTTGTATGTCTAGAATTTGAACTCCTTAAGGTCAAGCATTTCTTGATACTCATCTCTAGGTCCACAACAATGTATCTTATATGGGAAATGATTATTATGTATTTACCGAGCTTCAGATTATATAAAACTTTAACATTTATCCATATTTCAACATGTAATTATTTAACAGTCATCCCAAAGGATCTCTGAGATACATAGTATTATAAAATTAAGTGATTGATCAAAAATAATTATCTTCTTTATGGCTGATCTACAGATGACATCAGATCTGAAATTCCTCCTGCAGCTAAACTTCTGTAATTCTACCAAAAACTTACTTCAAAAAATAAGAGAATAGTTATTTAATTATTACCCCACAGTGGAAAATAAAAAGGCCTAAAGAATGTTATTGTTTCATCTTCAAGATTGTGTCAAGCCACACTGGAAACAGACATTACTTTTATCAGTGTAATGTAGCTTCCTGTACTATCAATGGTTAAACAATTGGGTTAAAAGCAGTTACACTTCATCCATATGTTATTTGTCAGACATATGTCTTTTATGTAAATGTAATGATTATGTTGATTATGTGTTATTCAAAAGGCAGAAAGTACCACCATGATTAAATTAATGTATAAGGCTGGACTACAGAAACATCAATTACGTAGTTAAGTGTCCTTAGCTCCAAAGATGGTTAGTAACCAAAAATCAAAAATCACTCACAAAAGTAGAAAGAATAGATATATGTTATTTTCTGGTGTATTTAAATAAAATCTAGTATAGGAAAACACATTATACAAGCGCTCTGAATGATCAGACTTTTACTTTGCAGTTTTAGAATACCAAAATCAGAACAACAACAAAAGACCTAGTTAAGAAAAAAAGATGTGTTTTTTTTTAATATATATATTCTATATATCTTCATTTAAACTTCATTTATACATGTTATACTGAGTGGCTCAGAAAAGTATTAGTCTTTTTGTTCTAATTGTGAAACTCATGACATAGGATAATAATATTATACTTATTTGAACTTTTATTATTAAGCAAGTAAATTGTTAAAATCTTAGTGAAATAAGAGTTGGAACATAACATATCCACTCAATGAATGTGAATATTAAAAACTGTAGCAAACTTATCTTCTTTGAAAGATGACTTTTTAAAAGGAAATCTAAGAGAAAATTTGAAAAAATATATATAATTATCTGTATTTGTATTTGAGATTTTATTCTCTTTCTGAAGCATCCTTCGAATTTAGGTGGGTTTGCTTTTGGCTCTTTATAGACAGGTATCTTAAAATCTCTGGTAATGTTCTTTCATTCTATCACAAAACTATTCAAGGTATGAAGAAAAAGAAGAGAGGACAGGAACATTGCAGGGACATGAAGGTGGCCATTCCCTTCATCTACCTGACAGTTCTTTTTACCTTCTCTTTAACCTAATCAGAACACTTTCTCAACTGGAGATGTTTGGCAATGCCTGGGGACAGCACTAACTACCTCACTGAGGAAAATAATTCCCAAAAGAATTCTTCCAGGCACAGGACAGTGCTCCATATCAGAACATTTCTGATACAAATTATCTGTGGTGTTCACAATTAGAGCCCTCAATGGAAGAAGTTATGATCAACGAAGAAAAGATAAACCACATTGAAAAATAACTAATGTGCTCTGTTTATGATAGCATGCTCTTTACATGGTTTTAGACAAAGTAATATAAATTTAGAAGGGCTTAAAAAACAGCAAAGAAACCTGGCAGTTGAGGGTCCTTGTTTATGTGGAAAATTCTGCCTGAAAAACAAAATTCTACTAGAATCAGATTTTCGGATTTTTTTTTTTTTTTTTGCATTAGGCTGTAATAACAGAGGTAGTTTGTAAACATTGCAGGCTTTCAGGATTGATTAAATAGGGCTTTATGTAAATCAATAGCTTGCTTAGCCAGAAGCTATCTAGATAATGTTGCCTAGAGGTGAAATTTCCAGCTGTTTAATTTGAAAGTTAGCTACTTCTGACTAGAAAATAAAATGTAAAAATGTATTAGTTTGAGGTTATTGCCTTTGTTTTGTTGGGAGAAATTAAAAATTTATTTTTCTACATTTTAATTTTCAGTGCTAGTATGAGAAATTAAGGTTTTTTTTGTGACTTTATTGTATTAAAAAAAAAAATCAGTGAAGTCTGTAAAGTTTGCTCAGTGGTTTAAAAAAACTGGTTGTTCTTCCAAACAACCCACATTCAATTCCTAGCACATAGTCAAAACATTCTGTTACTCCAGTTGCAGAATATGCAACTCCTGCTTCTTGCCTCCAGAGGCACCAGACATGCATGTGGTCCACAGAGTTATGTACAAATAAAACATCCATACGCACAAATAAAATAAAATATTTTTTTAATTGAGGGAAGAAACTAAAACAAAAAATTGGTCAGTAAATATTATGTGTATTTACCTTAGGTACTTAGTGTTCTAGGAAGGAGGAAGATGCTAGAAATGCTCTCAAGGTGTGATGAATTTCCCAAGTGATCTTTTCATATTTCTCCAGTGTATTATGGAAACACTAGTAGCAAAGGCAACAGTACCAAGATAAGCATTCATCTCTATGCTTCCTGAATGAAAACAAACAAACAACAAAACAGAGACCAGACCAGCCTCCTTAAACCTGCAGTCATGCCTTCCCTGCATAAATAGTATCCTCAGATTTGACAGGATTTTAAATTTGTTGATACCCAAGTTCCATGTGTCATTTACAGGGACATCTTCTTTTATAAATGAATGAATATTTATAAGTGCATGGTGACATATTTGTGACTGAGCACTTATCTACAAACTATTTATGATCACTAGCAGAAGCCACAGAAAGCAGCATTTCAGAGTCAAGTTTCCTTCCAGCAATACACAAATAAAACCCTCAGGCAGAATTTGTCAAGATGCACACTACTGAGAAACCCTTTAATGCTTTTTAAAGGTACAAAATACAGGAGATTCACAGTGCCACTAGCATACTTTAACATGAAATTGTCACCCCAATATCATCAAACAGTTTTCACCTATGACAGATATTTTATGTTCTGTAGACACATGGAGAAGGCATAGAAAGAAAAAAAATCCCCCAGAACCAATATAAACAGCCTATCAAGATTCAGAATTAAATCATAACTGTAACATGTTTATAATTCTATAGGCCGAGAAAGAGGACTCAATTATCATAGATGCTGAAAAGTTATTTAAATAGGTTTTCAAAGCAAGGGTAAAGAATAGTACATAGGGCATCCTAGCTGTGTGAACAATGAATAAGTTAGTATAAAGTTCAGCTGAGAAACAGTTGTCATATATAGTCTAAAGTAATAGAAGATTGGCAAGAGATGCAGGGAAAGTAGGAAGAGCAGGAAGATAATGAGAAATTTGATGAAGAAATTTGACCCTCTTACCATGTTGGACACCCATGGCTATCTTACAATCACTTCCATAATTACAGGCCTATGCCAATGCTTGAGGAATCCTAAAGAAAACATTATCAGCAGCAATCTGTTATACAACAGTACCGTTAAAAACAATGTTTGTACCAGGTAAATTCTCCCCAGAAACATCCTTCAGAAGTGGGTTAAGTACATTAAGCATGGCAGAAAGTAATGCTACAGTAGAGGTTTATAGAGCTGAAGTATTTAATACTCATGTTAGAAAACAAGAAATTTTTCAAGTAATTTTTTTATTTAAAAAGTTTTCTCTCATATCCACCACTGCACCCTTCCCTTCTCTCTTCCTAATCCTCCCTCAGCCTTCCCCCACCCCATATCCCATCTATTCCCCAGGGAGGGCAAGGAATCCCAAGCTGAGTCAGTTTAGTCTAGCCTATCCAGATGAATTAAGTCCCAGTCCCCCCCCCACCCCACCCCTAGTATCAAGGCTGAGTAAAGTGTTCCTCTGTAGGTAGTGAGCTCTGAGAAATCAGTTCATGTGCCAGAAATAAAGTGGTTCTACTGCAAGAGGCTCCACGACATGCTCATGCTGTTCGACTGCCATCTACATTCAGAGGGTTTAGTTCCTTTACATGGAGGTTCCTCAGCTTTTATTTCAGAGTCAGTGAGCTCCCAATAGCTCCCGTCAGCAGTCTCTGTGGGTCTTCTCCTCATGATCCTGATCCCTTTGCTCATATACTCTCTACTCCATCCCTTCAGCTGGAACAGGAACTCGACATGGTGCTTAGTTGTGCATCTCTGCTTCTGCTTCCATCAGTTGCTGCATGAAGGTTTTATAATGACAATTATTTGATTATAGAGGAAATCCTGTTGGCACCCTCTTCTCTATTGCTGGGGATATCTTGTGGGTTCTTATATGTGTGCTTCGCAACAGGTTTTTCTCTAACCCCTCTCTCAAGATAGCTATTATTTTATTCTCCCTCTTTGTTACTCTTCCCCCTAAACATCTCCTTCTTTCATGATCTCTTCCCACATCCTCTTGCTCACTCCTCTATATGATCCCAATTTACTCAGAAGATCACTATTTTTTTTTCAGGGGTATCCATGAATGTCTCTCTTAAGTTCCTTCTGTTACATAGCTGCTTGTGGTTTGTGAATTGAAGCCTAGTTATCCTTTGTTTTATGTCTAACATCTACATATGAGTGAGTAAATGTCATGCTTATCTTTCTGGGTCTGTGTTACCTCACTCAGAATGACACTCGTAAAATCCATCCATTTGTCTATAAATTTCAGAATGTCACTTTTTAATGGTGAGTAGTATTACATTGTGTAAAATGTACAGAAACTTTATTATAAAAATACTAGTTTAATATATCTTTATCTAATCAACAATAGACTTCAAAACAAAGATCAATCTGTTATAACTTGGATTTTATTGTGCTTTATTTACTATTCACCTAAAATGAGATATTAAAATATATTCTGAAAAATGTGGTTAGGATCTACTAGACTGTATAATTGTTGTAACGTAGAATCTGAATTGTGTTCTAAAAGTCCCTCACCAAGTAGACAAGTGTAGCCTGCATGACCAATGAGTACAACATGGCAAATTGAAGGCTTGAAAGATAAAATTAGAGTGTAGAGCCACAGAATCAATAATATGCTCCAAGTTAGTATTTATAATAATATCCTTTATTAACTCTAACAGAATTTCAAATAATGTATCTTAATCATATTCAGCCTCAATACCCAGATCTAGACCCATTTCCTTTCCACCTCCCTCTACCCCTTACGATACCACAATAAATATCCACATGCTCTGGCTCTTTCAGTCTTTGTGCACCTTCTCCTGCAATGTTCCCTGAGCCTTAAGTATACAGGTTATGTTATAAATGTATTAAATGGATGCAGGCATCACACAATGAGCTTATCATTTTCAAATGCTCTTGAATCTTTGTGAAAAGATTCAAGATAAGAAAATGAACATCAGGCAATGTTGCTTTCTGCAAGAGTCTCTGTCTACTGCAAAAAGAAGTCTATTTGGTTAGAGATAATAGACATCGTAACTGTGGATACAATGATAAGTATTTACAATGCAGTTAAAAATTATACTGATTTTAAAAAGTACCAATAGTGGGTTCTCTAAATTTCATTGCCTCACCAGACAACTGTAATAGGTTAAATTTACAGCATCAGGAATGAATTACCTTCAGTTGTGCAGGCCTTAATTCCAATTGGATAACAGTTGGTTATCTCTACAATACAAGTGCCACTGTTTCATCTTTAATAATAGCTTGGCTTGTCCGTCATTGTTGCATTTCATTGGTGGGATAGCTGGATAGAAGTACTGATTGTTTTTCTTCATTAGTAGCTTGCACAGCTTCTTCTAAAACTATGCTAACAAATCTTCAGTGAGTAGAATTATAAGTAGGATCAAATTGATTCTTCCTAAATTCAGTGTCTGAAGTGTGTAATATCTCTGAAACAGGATCTTCATTTCTTTTCTAGATGGATATCAAGGGCAATGAAAATACTATATGTTGCTTTGAGGTCTCAATGACTTAGAGGTCTAATTACTCAAAATAAGGTTTCCCATACTTGGCACTGGAGTTTTTCTTAGTCTATTGTTTTCACAGAGAGGATTGTAATTGCTGTAACTTCATTTAACTCCCCCTCTCAATACACTAGAGATGCAAAAAAGGGAAAAGGAGTGAGGGAGAAAGAGAGAGGTGTTGTATATAAAGATTCACTATGAGATTATTTCTATCTCTTATCCTTTGTGCAATTTATGTCCCCTCCCTTCTTTCTTGGTGTTTCTGTTCCTCTTCTGTTCATAGTTAAGTCTCCTTAGCACAATTTTTCATGGAAACCTTTTTAACAACTGTGTCCTATTATTTCTTTCTCGTGTTTCTGTCCATGGTAATTCAATGGGCACTGGGATCAAACATGTTGAATATTACTATACATAAAGTAGATTCAAATTTTGTATTAATAGTATGTCTTATGTGCTGTATTCAAAGGCTTGGAATATTTATAAAAGACACCAGGAAGTCTTTCTTAGTCAAATATATCAATAAGGAGAGACTTGTGGTACCCAGTTACAAGATCTAGGCTATGATAGTTTGGCACTGCATGTCAATGTAAATAAATTACGCACTTAGTGGATGAAGTTGTGAAAAGATTCAAGATGAGAAAATGAATATATACCTCATTCAAGAGTCTTTGAAAATTTTGTGAGGACTATAAGCATCTCAGGAAGTCCCAGTTAGCTTGCTTACTATCCCACTGGTCGCCATTTATCAACAGATTATAGGATGTACTAATGAACAAATGCATAAAGCCATATATAAAAGAGAACAGTGAGATTCCTAGGGCTCAGATTTAAGGTAAACAAAGAGGATCAGTAGACCTAAACTTGTTCTTTTATTCATTAAGTCTATTTAGTAAAGAACACAGTAAGATCTATAGGGGATTTCATATAAAGCCCCAAATCTATTGAGTGTTGATTAGTTATTAGCATCTTCAGCATGAAAAAGTTTAATACAAAAAGTAGTTCTATCAGTGAACCAGTGTCTGAGCATAACAGAGCAGCTACAATATCAAGTATATATAACAATACTGGAAGTTTCATGTTCAGACAATGTCATATTAATTGAAAACAGTACAAATCATACATATTAAAACCAAGCTTTTCTACCTAAAGAAAGTAGAAGGCATGAAACACATCCTCAGCTCTACAGCCTATTCCTCCCTTATTCCACAATGCATTGGCATCAAAGTTCTCTGTTCATCAAAGCATCTTACGATTTATAAAAGATAGTGTACATTAGAACATGTTAATAGTCTTTAAGGTATTTGTTGGAAAAAGACAACCGAAGCCTTTGAATGATCAGGGGCTTAAAAGGAAAATCAGAACTCATTCGGGAAAGAGGGAACAAGACAAAGTTAACTATATTAAAGAGAGTTGTTGATGCACTGTTCTTGGTCTCATATCTTATCCTAGTCCAGGGCTGCTAGGTATAGCATAACCAGTTAAATTTGATTTAGATAATAATAAATGTTGGCAGTAAATAGTTATACTAGTTAACAGGAGAGGTACTAAAATATTTATCTGAATTTAAGATTTGACTGTGCACGTCATAGTAGTTTAATCTGAGTCAAGACCCTAGCCCAGACAGGAGGAAGCTGGACCATGAATGCAAGATAGGTATGAAAACAAATAACCTAGTAAATAGATATCAAAATAAATATACCCACCACAAATACTTTGTAGCACTTTGCATAAAATGTTCATATATGTGAAAAGTTGCTAAAACTCAAGGCTTATTTTTAGTTATTAGGAACAAAAAATATAAAAGAGTATGAGAAAACTAGAATAAGAAGGACAGAACATAAATGGATGATTTAGAATGATAAGCATGATAAAAAATGAACATTAGAAAACTAGTTAACTCATAAATGGAGTATCCTGAATGGATTCTATGATGACAGTTACGGACAGCATCTTCTTGCTGCACAAATCAGGACACAGTATACTCCTTTTGTAAAAGTAAATTCTTTAGTGGTTTGGCTATTAAGATATGATCAGCTACTGCGATTATTGTAAACTGGATATCACACAACCATACAAAACATTATTTCTTTATGTGTACATTTTCTATATATTCCATAGTAGCCTCACAAAAGTGTTTTCATAACATAATATGTAGCTAATGGGATATTTCTTCATCATCTGAGTGATATAGTACATGTCTAACTGTCTAGGATCATTTTATCACAGGCTTCCTTACATGGACATGACTGATTTTATATCTAGAAACTCATAAATGCTTTGTTACTTGGTGGCCTCACATTGTGTTTCAATCCTAGTCAGCTCTCCCCATCTTGCTGCTGACTGGCATCCATATTAATCTCCCTTAATTAAAAAGAGACAACACCTGCACACAGGTGTATTTTTAAAGGTTTTTATAAGTAGATTTCACAACTGTAATCTAAGCAGGATATACTGAAATTCACTGGACCTAGGACACTTCTAATTGTGATTTGCTTTATCAGTCCATATTCCACCAGAAAGGGAGAGTGCTATGAGCTACAGAATGTCACTGAGAGGAATGCCCAGATTTTGGCAGCATTAAGACATGGACATGAAAACAGTGTCTCATGGACGTGGCCCACACCAACTTTCACAGTGCCCATACTCACGCTGCCCACCTTGTTCCTAGAGGGGTGCTACTAGCTTTCCAGATCATGGCCTTGGGTCTCCCTTCATCACAAAAGCTGCTGGCCAAGAGGAGAACTCTTTTTGCTCTATTTTATACAACTTACCTTGAGCACCTGCATCCAGCACAAAACCATTTCCTGCTGTAATAAAAGTGTTTGAAGGTGTTCATAAGTATAAGACAGTAAAAATAACCATTGAATTGGGAAGTCTCATCTTTGCTGGGAAACAGTAGCCAAGTAGGGAGAGGAAGAGATGGGTGGAGCCTTAACTCAGAGCCAGTGACACTGGCTTTCCAAAGTCCACTCTGACTACAGATAACCATTGTCATTTTCCTGTCCCCTCCCTGTGCTCAAGGATCTGCTTTGAGGTTCTTGTTCAAGTTTAGTGCCACTACTATGGAGGGACCTTAGTCACACTCAGGGTAAACACTGTTTTGGGAAACCATCCATTAATTCCAAATGATAACTCATAGAAATATATGTTATCAGTAAGAGAAAGAAGACAAAAGACTCATTTGTAGAATCATTAGAAGGCATCTCAATGGACAGCATCATTTCTGCTTATAAGGAATTCTGACAACAGGAAATAAAAAGATTTGGTAGCTGGAGTTCTGATCATTTGGCACTGCAGTTTTCTGTGGAAGTTCATAGTGTATGTGCTTAAACTGACAAGATCAGTTTAAATAAATACAAATGAATGGAGAGAGAGAGAGAGAGAGAGAGAGAGAGAGAGAGAGAGAGAGAGAGAGAGAGAGAGAGAGAGAGAAAACCAGACTTTGAATGACCAGGAGCGTTAAATAGGGAATCAAAATTCTCTAAGAGGGAGCAAGACAGAGTTTTTCTCTTATAACATAATTATCAAAATAATAGCCTTTAATGACCTTAAAATCACATCTACTGTTATCAGTTTATGGATTAATAATTATTTATTTCTCATTATATTATAATTGTCAGAGATAGAATGGATGCATTGTTATTTTATTTTTTGTTTAATATTTTTACCTTTGCACAATGCTCAGCAAATAAAATGAGCTGTTTTGAGGATGGTAAATATACATAGAGAGATTTAATAAATTAGTACATTATCTGAGTTATCTAGTAAGCAAATAAATAATTGTTTATCTTTCTTCGGAAGCTCCTGTTTTGTTCCTTATTCATTTCCATTTATTCAGTAGCTTACCTTCTTAAGAAAAGACTTATGGTCCACAGGATTGAACTTTTATTCCATCAGGGTCTTTATATTCTATACTAGCTGATTCACAGACAAACAAATAACAAGAAAAAAATGTTATCATGGGCATCACTATATTTTTGATATAAAATAATCATAAGTGAAATTATTTTAATTTACTAATTTTCAAAGAAAAAATCACACTCTCAGAAAGCAGACTGTTTGTAGTACTATGTGGTTCTGCTAAACTTCACCTTTGATAAACATTAAAATCTGATAAACTACACTGTATGATAAATACAGGAATCTGATAAATTATACCATATTATAAACATAAGAGGCCAATAAACTGTACT
The DNA here is from genome assembly GCA_004025045.1 of Sigmodon hispidus. Taxonomy (NCBI): domain Eukaryota; kingdom Metazoa; phylum Chordata; class Mammalia; order Rodentia; family Cricetidae; genus Sigmodon; species Sigmodon hispidus. The sequence goes on from PVIH01007160.1 coordinate 70,598, forward strand.
ATATAATAAACATAGGAGTCTTATAAACTTCACCATATGATAAAACAAACTGAGATTGGGTATTTATACCATTTGAAGACAAAATGGTGTCTTAAAACGGGAGAGTCTAAAAGTCATAATATGACTTTGCTATTGCAATCTTGATCTTACAGTTTCCCAGTTCTCTTTTATGGACAGGTTACTGAACTAATTAACTACTTATAGAATTTTTCTCATTTTAATGGAGTAAATCAAAAACAAAAACCAAGAATGCTGAAAGAATATTTTCATATCATAAAAGTTTCAAGTACTCTCTGGTTTTCACTTCTCTTGGAGAGTGTCAAAAGTTTTGTTATGGCCATGTTGAAGAAGCTAATAGTTTTGAAAAATAGAGTAAAAAAATACCCAACAATTTTCCATAATGAACAACAGAGTTTTTTGATGTAAAATTAAAAATAAATGACCTTGATCTTAAGTCCAAAGTTTGTTTCAAAACTTTGCTATGGCTTGATCACATAAGGAGATGCAGTTATAGACTTATCCTTTGATCACATATATTTGCAGTGACATGCTTCATAGAAATGAGAATGTGTAGAGTATGGTCTGCAAATGAGTATTAAAATCCACATTCCACTCATGTCAAATATTCTTGTAACTGCTGTGATTGTTAAACTGTAAGAGGAATCTGGGAGGTCTGCCAAAAGTATCAATGGTTATTATTCTTAACATACTAACAACAGAAAACATATCTAGAAACATTGTGGTTTCTACCCATAACACTCATGTCAGATATAGCTGAGACCATCTGGAAAACTTGTTATTTATCCTTAATATTTCTTTCTATAAAACAATACAAGCATGGACTTTAAAAATGTAATTCAGTAAAGTAGGGGATAAGTTATATTTTTGAGAATAGTTGCTTTCTCAACTATTTAGAATCTTCTAGTGTTTCATCCAGAAAACATCCCCTCTTCTACCATCTCAGTAGAATAAATGTACATTTCGCAAAAGTAATTTTTGCCCAGAAAAAGTTTTAACTTCTATCTCTGCATCTTCTCTTTCAAACACAATCTTAACTTTCTTTTCTGGGTTGGAGGGAGAGAAGTTAAAGTGTCTTCTTCTCAAAGACACCAAACCTTTTTGTACCTGTAAAATAATGGTTAAAGCTTTACAAACAATACGTAATAATCTCTCAGTGGAACATTTTAGGATACCTAGAACTAGACTATTTTATGACCCACTAGAACACAGCATTAGACACATAGACCCTAATATCTTCCTGATTATGGCTCAGGGATCTGAAGTCTTAATAAAGACTTATTCCACCCCATAAATTAGAGTAAAGTAATGACTATAACTTTCTTTTCTTCCCTTATTTCATTCTAATAACTCCCAGCCATCATACATATTATTTTATCTGTTCCAAACAAAACCTTCCCAACATTCCCTCTCCACCAGTTACCACAAGACACAATGTTAGTGTTTATACTAAAACCATGTGTTCCTATATCAGGCATCACTTAGATTTTACTACACCGATTTTTCCTTCTATTCATGATCTCTTGAGAGAAAGATCTGAATGTGATTCACTGTTTCATTTGTAGCACTTTGCACATAGTACTCAGTAAATATTAGTTGCCTTAATCAGCACGGGGAATTCTATCTTGAAAGCATTTACAACAAATAAATTGACTTAAGAGTAGAAAGTGGTGTGCTCACTGCCCAGCTAATTTCAATTACAGAAGCTATGAAATGGATAATTTGGACTTGAATTGTTTAGCTCACTTTAGATAAAATGTACCATCCATAGCCTTATCATCACTTCTCTTCACTGGGTGGGTAGTGCTCTGACATTAAGGTTCTAAGATTAGTTTCTGATCAGTGCAGTAACAGCAAAGATATGAGAGCAGGAAAATGTTGCTTCTGTCATTAACCTTGGTGACTTTGGAGATGTTCCCTGAGTTTCAGAATGTTTTGTCACTGTCAGCCCTGCTCTACCTGTTCCAGGAAGGAAGATAAATGGAAGAATGCTATAGTCTAGATTAGCCTATGAAAACACACACAGTTTGCTGCAGGAAATAATAAGAGTATTTTCTAGTTAAATAATGTTGGTTTTCAACATCACAACCCTTTCATGGTTCCTCTGTTCCTTTTCTGAAACAGTCACATAAGCTTCCCTTATTTCCTTATGGGTCTGAGATGAAGCTCAGGTCTCTACCTGACTTTTACACCTACTATATTTGCAAACTCCTACTATCCAAACCCTAAAGGTCAGAAACTTTGAATTCAGCTTGGATTTGGCAGACCAGTTAAAGCACAACCCAGGAGATTGGGGGGAAAATATCCACTTGCTTCTTGGAAAGCCTTGTCCTGGGAAACTGACTGAGATTACTGGAATAAAGAAAGAACAGACACACAGACATATATACATTTCCCCTGGGATATGAGATTGAGCGAGTTATGTCCTTTCTAATGGTGAGGAACCACATTACAACAATGAAAAATCTCTGTTTTATCATGTACAGATCAGGAGAAGGTCTCTGCATGTGAGTAGTCTCTGGTTGTGGTCATTATATCCAAGAGGAGAAAGCTGCAGTTGCCAGTATTTTCATACTGACAGCATCTGGACAGGGACCAGATCCCTATTTGCCATTCCCAAAGTCTAACCAAGGGGAGATTTGATAAATACCCATGGATTTGAGGTACTTGGTTCCTAATTAATAACAGCACATTCACTCAGAACTTTATATGCTCCTTATACATTCATTCAGGGTTTCCCCATGCTTTCAGGTTTTTATGAAAATAGGCACCCCTGGTAAAATTTTGTGGATTACTTATGTATACAATCATATCATTTGCAAATAGAGATAGTTTCACTTCTTCTTTTCCAATTTGTATCCCCTTAATCTCCTTTTGTTCTCTTATTGCTTTAGCTAAAACTTCTAGAACAATGTTGAATAGATAAGGGGAAATAGTGTTGGCATAATTAGATGGTAGTGTGTAGAAAAAATGCAAATATATCTAAACGTATTACCCTGCACAAAACTCAAATCCAAGTGGATCAAAGACCTCAACATAAACCCAGCTACACTGAACTTGATAGAAAAGAAAGTGAGAAATATGCTTCAGTGCATTGGCACAGGTAACCACTTCCTAAATATAGCACCAGTAGCACAGACAGTAAGAATAACAATCAATAAGTGGGACCTCCTGAAATGGAGAAGTTTCTGTAAGGCCAAGGACACAGTCACTAAGACAAAACAACAACCTATAAAATGGAAAAAGATATTCACCAACCCTACAAGTGACAGAGGATTGATCTCTAAAATATATAGAGAACTCAAGAAACTAGAGTCCAAAACCCTAAATAACCTAATTAACAAATGGGGTTTACAGTTAAAAAGGGAATTCTCAGCAGAAGAATTACGAATGGCTGAAAGGCACTTAAAGAAGTGTTCAACATCTTTAGCCATCAGAGAAATGCAAATCAAAACAACTTTGAGCTAACACCTTACACCTGTCAGAATGGCTAAGATTAAAAACACAGATGACAACCCATGCTGGAGAGGATGCAGAGCAAAGAGAACACTCCTCTACTGCTTGCTGGCGGGAGTATAAACTTGTTCAGCCACTCTGGAATGTAGTATGGCAGTTTCTCAGAAAACTGAAAATCAACCTCCCCAAGGATCCAGCAATACCACTTTTAGGCATATACCCTAAAGATGCACACTCGCACTCCAAAAACATTTGCTCAACTATGTTCATAGCAGCATTATTCATAATTGAAAGAACCTGGAAACAACCTAGCTGCCCCTCACCTGAAGAATGGATTAACAAACTGTGATATATCTACACAATGGATTACTACTCAGCAGTAGGAAAAAATGATATCCTAAACTTCACAGGCAAATGGATGGAAGTGGAGACTATCACAAATCCAAAAACATAAGCACAGAATTTACTCACTCATTAGTGGATTAAAAAAAAAAAGTCATTGTATACAAGAGCTCAAGGCTAGAACATAGCTAAACGACACAGTGTTTCTCTTCTGCATTCATAGCCTCTAGCTGGGGTGTGGGTGAGGAAGGACACATTTTCTTTAAAGGTTTGGCCACTGGGCATTAAATTATGTTCCAGTAAGTAAATGAGAAGCATGAATGTGCTTTTTTGTAAATGGGGAGATCATAAGAGTGGGTATGAAACTGAGAGGACTGATAACTGAGTTTGATGGGGTGCATGATGTAAAATCACCAAATAATAAAGAAAAATATTATACAAAAAGAAAGAAAATAGGCACCCCTACTGCATACTTAGGCTTCCTAATGTGCTGATATTTATTTAATAAAAATAGTCTGAAATATCAGAGCACAAAGCCATCTCTGTAGCTTTCTTGTTTTGTTTCGTTTTGAGACAGGGTTTTCTTCTAACATTCCTGACTGTCCTGATACTTACTTTGTATACCAAGCTTGTCCTTGAACTCAGAGATCCTCCTTCTTCTGTCTCCCAAGTGCTGGGACTAGTGATGTTTACCACCACTGTCTGGCTGGTAGGCCTTAAACTCACAAAGATCCAGATGGATCTCTGTCTTCCAACTGATGGAATTAAAGGCATGAGTCACCACACCCTGACCTTCATGGCCTGATTTTGTGGGTGATTTTTTCTCTGATATTCCAGACTATTTTTGTTAAATATACAATATATCACCACATCCTAATATTCTGGATATTCATAGTTCATATACATGTGTAAATGAGTTCCATCATGTTTATTATGTATTTATGACTTCATGGTTTATCTATTATACAAAAAAGAAAGATGAACTTCTTGATTGTTTGTTTGTGTGTTTGTTTTCTGGCTTTACAAGACACGCTTTCTTTGTGTAACAACGCTACCTGTCCTGAAACTAGTTTTGTAGACCAGGCCGACTTCAAGCTCAAGCTCACAGAGATGTCTCTGCCTCTGCCTCCCTAGTGATGAGATTATAGGTGTATGTGCCACATGCCGGGTCCTTAGGTTGATTCTTTAAGTTTTGGGTTTTTAAGGTGATTCAAATCTTAAAGACCTGTGTTACATTGTATTTCCCTGAAAACAACAACAAACAGTATTTCAAAATTCAGGCTTGCCACTATGGAAGTCAGTCTTGTTTGGGAGATTTATGGTGTGACAGTTATCTCTTCATCTTCGTCTCTCAACAGAGGATCAGGGGATACAAATGTGGAGGACTTGGAGTCAGAATCTTGTATTTCTTTTGAGCCTATGGTGGATGATGTCCAGACTGAAGATTAAGAAGCCACAAGGGACAAATGATTAGCAGTATGTAATTAGATTCCTCTACATGGAAGAAAGTGCTAATGTGTCCTTACTGTATACTGAAACTTCCCTACCATAACCATCAGAAAGCTGCTTATGTTTCTCAAGGAGTATTTATTTCAGTGAAACTAAAGGATTTAGAAAAGCAAGAATATGAGACACCAGTGAACCCAGAGATAAACAGGGAGCAACAAGCATGGTGAAGGGAAGAGAAGTTTCTAGAGGTGGAACAGCTATTGCGTCTTTCTCTTGAACAGCTGCTGTGGCTGATTGCCCTGTGTCATTTTGCTACTGCTTAGATAAGATACATGGATTGCTTTTTGTCAGGATTTTTAGGGACACAATTTATCACCTTATAGTCTTCTCTTTATAAGAATCACTAGGAGAATATTCTCACAATTTAGCCTAAGGACTAAGCATTTTTATCTGTACTGAACTACTGCTTTATATTGCATTAATGAGTATAGAATGAAATTGGTGATCTCTGTATTTGTTGTATTTTGTTCTACCTTCTTTTCCCTTTATATCTGATTTCTTCATATGTATACTATTTTATCTTCAAAGTTAAAAGCACATAAAATGAGATGGAAATTCCATCTATTTTTAACTAATAAATTTGCTGAATTTTCTTTTAAAAATTGTCTTGTTATTTTGATGAGTATTGTATTATTGACATTAACAGTAGTACTCTAATCAAAGATATCTGGGAAAAGTTCAGCTTGATCAGGACTTCTCAGTTTGTAAACAAGACATGATAGAGAGCAATCTCCTATGAGAGGCAGCAGGCTTGACTCAGAAACTTATCACACAAACTTCATTAAAAATCTCACTTGACTAATCTTACTTTCAAATGCCATGAACACTGTCACAAATCACTTACAGTCTCCAGAACAAAGAATCTGTTCTGACAAATATGCAATAATGATTTGGACACCCTCCTGAATTTTTATTTCCTTGGTATAGGATTTATGTCAAGCTAAGCTTAATGGGGAAAAAGGGTTTCTAATAAAACTGAACTACAGTGATTGACTGTAGTGCAAATAGAATTTGCCAGTATAACCTATTTCCACCACATTTATTTTTTCTAAAAAATTGTGTTTAGGTCTAAATATGTAGGATGGTCTTTAATATCTTTCAGGAAGATTCTTTTTCTAGAAACACTAATGTCTCTCTGTTTCTTCTGGCCAGCAGCTCAGACACATGGTTGATAAATAAGCTCATGCTGGTGATTAACTGACAATGAATCTTACTTTATTACAATATTTTTGAATGTGTTTAAGTATATAGTTAAAAGTCCTTGCATGGACTGCAATCAATATTTTTTAACATGATATAGAGAATTCATCTCTTCAACATTCTGTATTTATTTGTTTTTAATACAGTTTTTGAAAGAGAAATTTAGTCTTAGTTTATCAGGAAAAACTTTTATGATACAAATGTGCTCTGCAGGTTTTTTACCATTGTCAACATTGTGATGTTTGGTGTTTTGATTTCTTTTTGCACATACCTTTCTTTCGATACCAGGGAATACCTCCCAGAGAGTTGGGATCCAGAAATATAACAACAATTTCCATTTTAAAAACAAAGAACTCCATTTTCCATTTAGCCTGTAGAGCAATTAGCAACATTTTAAAACAGATGTGAAAATTTCTGCTTGACCTCATCTGTTTATAGTTCTGACACTTCACATAACAAATTGGCAAACAGTGTTGGCTTCAGTAGCTTATTCAGTGTGTACAGAAGTGGCCTTTGACAAAGAAGAGTCTTTGACAGAGGTGGGCTCAGAGGTGGTCCAGGTTAGAGAACAAGGGAGCCAAGTAAAATGATATTTTGTTAGCACACAAAGACAGCTAGTCAACATTTGACAAATCCAAAGATTTAGGTAAGTCAAAATCAAGAAAAGGGAAACATTCTTATTCCTAGAAAAATACACTGAAAGAATAACTGCTAAAGAGAGCCAGCTGGCCAATTCAACTCCTTTTCATTTTTGACGAGTAAAATTTGAGCCTCTGCTAAAAGTTCTTTAATTGCTGCCTATGTTATACTACAGAAGTGGACTACTGCCCTCCATACCACCCTGCTCTCATTTTCAGTAGGGTGAGGAAGATACCAATGGTGGCAGCATGACAGCAAAGCAAGCATAACAACAGGTTTTAGAACCAGGTCAGCTGTGAATTGGTTATATAGGAGATTCACTTAATACTTTTTAGGTTTAGATTTCCTGTCTTTAAAATAATCTTTCTCATATACCAGCCAGAAAGTACAAAGAAAAGAGGAAAAAAATAGTCAATAGCTGACCAAAGATTAGCAAGAACTCTACATGGTAAAATCAACTAACAGTCTAATTTTGTAAATAGTTTTATTGGAGCAGAGGCATGCCACTAGTAAAGCAGAGGACGATTTTTAAGCTGTTTTATTGAGAGAGAGTCACATCTTAAAAGATCTATCTGTAAGCATGTTATATGGGGACTGCAAATAAATTCAAGCTTCAGTAGAAATTTATATGTCAAGAAAAAGAAATATGTATATACTAATACACCTTTTAAAAAGAAAAATTTTCAACCTCTGTACTACATAATATAGAGTTTTTATCTATAAAAAAGAAACTTAAAATTTTGGGGGTGTTCTTATCAGGTTCTACAAAGAACATTATAAGACAGTGATATTTAGCTATTTTGAGGCAGACTGCTTAATTTGTTACTTAAAGTTGTAGTAAAAATAATAGCATATGCAAATAATTTTCTTATATTTTGAATTGGTGTCAGCTCAAAATGACTGATGCCATAGCTTTACTTACATTTGCATGACAAGGCAAATTTGAGGTGAATATCGTGACCCTTATATGAAATAATAGCACTCCACTTGGGAGGCTGAGTTACAATTGTAGGTTGGAGGTAACCTAAGTTACATAGACAATTTCAGGCCAAAATTATCTATATCACAAGATTTTCTTAAAATACTGATGACAATAAGAATAGTAATAAATAATGATACAATTTTCAAAGAAACCAATGAAATCAGACTGACATACAGTGTCCTAGGTACCACCTCCTCTTTAGCTTTTCCAAGATACATAAAATTTATTTTCTCATATGTGTCTCAGAAACTTCTTAGAATTATATTTGCAGGTCAGAGAATACCTGAAAAATCATATTAGATAATATAGAAATCAGAACTATATCATGTTAGCAAAAATCTTAACAACTGAGGTCAGAACACTGATTCTAAGAAAAATAACACCGTATCTCTGAATGCAATATCTTTAATTCTTCCATACATGTGTACCTAGATCTATGACACATGAATATCTTTGCTTAACAATGTTCAAGGCAGGAAGAATAAATATGTCAAAATGAAACTTTTCCTGTTTATATCTTTGTTTTACTGAAAATATTATTTTTTATTATTGGACTAAATTTGTTTTAAAAATTCTAAAAATTTATATGCATAGAAATACACATTAAAAATTTAGGAAGACTTTTCCTTGCTTTATTAGCCAAAATAGTAACATAGTCAACCCAAAATTGACACTAGCACAGTGAAAGATGTCTGTTAATACTTTATTTAGCCAATCATAATTCATCCCATGAAAAAGACACACTGCCTAGAGCTAAGAAAAGAAAGCATGAATGATATTTTTCATAAAAAGTTAAATACTGTCCACAGACAGAATAACTTGAGAAATGTTTTAAGGAGATTTCACATAGAGGAAGTCTTAAAAATTTTAGAAAAATGTATTTTCTAAGAAGCCATAGATCATTTTAAGAGATCTTGAAACTCAAATATAGAACATGACTTTTTGAACTTTTTCCAATTGTCACTTCTTTTAACGTAATATATTATTATGTGGTCCTTAGATGAATACATATAAAAAATGTATGTGACTCTACCATTTAATAATAAATATTTTTAAAAAAATATTTTAGGAAGGCCTATGGCTGGCAATTGGAGAATAGAAGAGTGTTAGGCTAGGAGGTGCAAGGCTCTGGCTTTGATTGCCAGTCCAACAACCACAGTTAAAAAATAAACTTAAATAAACTTAAAATATTGATTATTTATAAAAATAAATCAATAACATACAATTTTTGCAATTTTTAAAAATGCAATGAAATTTGCATGGTACTTTAGATAGAAATATGGTTTTTATTTTTATATAAATACTTAAAAAATCTTGACAGAATATTTTATATTTCAAGGCAAAGAGCATCTTAAATATTTTTCAGAATTAATAAACATTTTGATTGCATATTAATCAAAGTTGAATATGCCACATTGCACAAATGCATAGTGTAAAATATTAGAAATATATTTAGACCAATTTAGAAATTTTAGAAAATTCAATTCTAATTCCAAAATACATTTTATTTATTTATTTTTCTAAAACACAACAGCAGTAACTCAAACAGCAATTTTTAATATCAAACATACTTCAAAAATATGTTAACTTAGCACTCACAGAGTAACTATCACCTATTGAAAATTGTTAATCATATATGTCTTAGATATCATAGAAACAGGTAGAGGCATATGGAAATGTTAAGGAAATGGTACTCATAGCTATAGCATTTTTTTATCTTAGCATCAATACAAAGAAATGATCAGAAAGTACTAAAAAGTATTTGTTTACCATAATTAAACATACATTACATAAGAGTAAATAACTTTGTATATGCAATAAAACAGTGCAATTTGTAATATATTACAGTCTAAGAACTGAATCATTGCGTTTCTGGCATTGTACATTATTATTTTTGTGTGATGGCAGATGCATTGTAAAATGTTCTCATGCATATCCAGAACTAAGATTAAAGTTATCTCATAGAATATAAATTATCACTGCCAAAAGCACTTAAGATTCATTATGTAGTTAATTTTAAATTAATTTTTAGTTGTTGAAAATTAAGAAATATTTTAATATTATTAAATTATTCATTACCTTTGTATCAAATTACAACTTATATGCTAAAGTCTCTCAGTCACTTGTGAATGAAATGTACTAGTGCAAAATTTGTCAACCAACAAATTTCTTTAACAGTTTTTTTGGCAAGAGGATCTAGGATCAGGCATATTTTTATCATTATTAAATCTTGGCACCTTGATACAATTTATTCAACATGAAAATGAACTTTAAATATATCTGTGAAGGATTATCTAGATTAGGTCAATAGATATGGAAATATCCACTGTAATATTGATGGTACAAATTTATGAGCTGGATCCCAGGGCTGAATTGAAAACTAGAAAATAAAATGAGTACAATAAGCTAACTCTTTCACCTTCGCGCTGCCTCACACTGCTACTGCATGACTGCTATGCAATGATGGACTGTACCTTCAAGCTAGGATCCAATATAATCCCTTCCTTAAATTGCTCCTGTCACAGTAATAAGATGGTAGCTAATGAAGTTGGAGAAATGCTGCAGACTATATCTTCACACCTTCAATTCTTTAGCATAAGTTGGTTTAGTAATGTCTATGAATCTTTCAGATAAGGAACATCCTCAGTTTTGTTTCCCTTGACATGCATATTAACTTTATAGTCCCTAAAGTTAGGTTTAGAAAGTATATTTTTAACACATGGTAATGGAACATATCTACTTCAAAGAGTGCATAATGGACATTCTCATGATTTTGTGTCTTAGATTCAAATTTCCCCTGATGATACTTGTATAGAAATGCCAAAGATATTGAAAATGCTCAATGACTTCAGGCACACTATCAAACTGAGAATGGGAGTCCCTAGGACTGTGAAACACTTTAGGTATAGAATACAAACACAAACAAGTCCTCTGCTAATGTACTAGAAGCCTAACATTCTTAAAACATAACCCTGTTCTGCCTTGTTACCTAAAGGTCTCATCTTACACTCTCTGGGTAAGCATTAGAAAAGTGGAATTTTATGGTTAAGGTTTGGAAGCCTTGCTTCCAAAGATATTTTCAGTTTTCAACCATTTCATTTCTTTATCTTAGACTCATCTGTTTCTTTTAGTCTCCTTCTTCACCCCAAGCCCTATTTGTTATTTGTTTCTTCTTCACAACACTGCAAGTGGAAAAAGCATGCATTTTAGAATTTAATAATTTAGCCTCAAACCCTATTTTTCTATAAGCTAGTTATGCTTCCTCATTTATAAAATGCAAACAGCACTTACTCAAAATAATGTACTTGAGAATCATATGCTAAACATATAAATTATGTGTCATCCATATTAACATTAAAGTGTTTCCTGTTTTCATATTATTTGATATATAGCTATGAAGAATGATACAAAACAATTACTGAGAATTTATGATTTTCTAAGCATTGTCCTAAATGTTTTATACTAATTATTTCATTTAACATTCTTTAGAAGTGGGTGGGTAGGTATTATTACTAGTGCCAGAGGGTCTATATCTGCCTGCATGTATAGGTGTGTAAGAGTGTCAGATCTTGGAATTATAGACAGTTATTGGTTGCCATCTGGATGCTGGGAATCAAACTCAGGTCCTTCAGAAGAGCAGTCGGTGATCTTAACCTCTGAGTCATCTCTCTAGCCCCCTCAGAGGAGGGTTAAAATGGCTTTTTTTCTGGAGTGAAGGCAGAGCTGCAGTGAGTCATTGGCATGGAAGCATCTGCCCCCTTGGCCTGGGAGGTGGCTGCAACAGGTGAAATCTGTGTTGGTTAGATGTCCCCAGGGGCTGAGGTGCTGCAGTGGGCATAAGCTGATCTGTGCTGGTGGCTGGCTTATCAGTGCGATGCTGTGAGTTGGACCATCTCTTTGACCAGTTTATCAGTCCGTACTTTTTTCTGAGCTGTGCTGTGATGGGATGTTAGAAGTCTTGCCTTGTGCCTCGCTACATTCATCTAAGGCACCGAGCAAAAATCTGCTGAACTTTACCTAGGATAAATATTGCTTTTTGTAGACTTTAGGTTTGGAAGTAGGTGAGCTGTTGAATTTGGGATGCGGAAGTTTTAGGGAGAGTGTGGGAGGTGGCTAGAGAGCAGAAAGAGGAGGTTTAGAAGCAGAGAGGAAAAACTATTCTATTTGCTCATACACCTGCTTGGAAAGTTAGCTATCGCAGAATATAGTAGTAACCTAGGGGATCAAAAACAGATAAACTTGGTGAGGTTACTGGCGTGTTCTCTGCTATCAAAGCTCAAAGGGGAATTTTGAGAGCTAGTTAGATCTTAATCATCACTCAAACAACAGTCTCAAGGGAAGCGAAAGCGCTCTGGAACACGAGTCAGTTTCCAGGGTGATCTGCTGAGACGCTACTCTAGCTATGCACCATAGCCATACACCAAATCACTCTCAGGCATTCAGCAATGCTAGGGAGAGGGGTCTAGGGATGCTCCAACACTGTAAAAACTTGTCAGTTATACAGCGTATTCCATGGACTATCTCAAGGATACAGCTAACAAGAAGGGTAAATAAGGCCTCCTAGGAACCCAGCAGAGGCAGAAGCAACTGGTAGAAACAACAGGAAGAAGTTGTAAGACAGCTGGGTGAGAATTGACTGTGGTGCTTCCTCACTCTGATATTTCAGCTTTCCTCCCAATATCTGGTTCAAAGTCTCTTTCATACAATCCAAATTGGTGCAGCTACATCCTATCTGTTGCCCCACCCCCTACTATAACATCCCATTCTCTTATGTTTTCGCTTCACCTCCTCTTGATCCCCATCAAAGCATTTTTTCTCTGGAGGTCTTCTCTATTTTCTCTTCCCAGAAGAATAGATGGATCTCTCTCTTAACTTTCTCCTATTACCTAGCTGAGAGGAGTGGAGGGTGGGGAGTAGATTTTACCCTGGGTATCCTTTGCTTTACATTTAAAATCCACTTATGAGTGAGTACATACCCTGCCTGACCTTTTGGGTCTGTGTTACCTCACTCAGGATAAAACTCTAGATTTATCCATTTGCCTGACAATTTCAGGATGGCCCAAGCTGCAAACCACAACCACTGAACAGCTTAGGATCAGGAACACCTTGGACTCCCACTCTCCCTAGAGGAACATCTGACTCAGTCTTGAGGTTGGGGGGAGAAAATTGGATCTGCTAGGAGCAGAGGCTGAACTAAGCAATATTGGGACAGTGAGACCTTGGGACCACCTGTCGCCTGCCCAGGGAGGGGATGAGGAGTTGTGTTGAAGAGAGAATGACCTGATGTGGTGGGAAGGGGAAGGGACCTTGAATAAGGATATACAAGGATAGAAAGTGTGATTTCTTTGTTCATAATAATAAAGTAAAAAAAAAAAAAAGAAAACTTCAGGATGTCTTTTTTTTTTCTGCTGAGTAGAGGTACCGCAATCTTTTAATCCATTCTTTAGTTGAGAAACATCTAGGTAGTTATCAGGTTCTGGCTATTATGAATAATGCTGTTATGAACATAGATGAGCTAATAACCTTGGGGTATCCCTTGGTTATATACCTAATGGTGGTATTTCTGGATCCTTGGGGACATTGATTCTCAGTTTTCTGAAGAACCACCATACTGATTTCCAAAGTGGCTGTACAAGTTTTCATTCCCACCATCAATGGAAGATTGTTGCCATTACTCTATATCCTCTCCTAATTTACTCTCTTGCCTTTTAATCACATCATTTCTTCCTGTTAGCTCAGTATTTTATTTTGTCACTCTTTTTCCTGTTTACTTAACTTTACATCAATCTCCAAAGCATCATCCTCTTCCTTGATATAATTTTGTTGCATGATATAATTTTGTTGTCATAATGGAATGATATTATCACTGAAAACCCTAATCCTTAATGTCTTGTCTATGGAGTTTGCATTCTTTCTTAATTGTCATCACTTTAAGCAATACTTTCTCTGGAATTACCAGCCTGAAGTAATTCCTTTACCCTATCTATTTTCTTTGATCCTTTATTGTGTACCACTGACAGTAATCCAATTCATCTCCTTTTTTTAAAATTTTTTATTCATTTTTGAAAAAAGTCTTATTTTTTTCATGTATCCCCTTGTTTACACTCTCTTCCCCTTCTCACCCCTCTCAGTCACTCTCTCTTCTCTCCATCTTCACAGCCCCTACTTTGTACTCACAATAAAACATTTTCATGTTTATACCATATCTTTTTTCTGTATAACTCAGACACTGATATATACAAGTGTGTGTTGACAAAAAATCAATCTGTTAAGCAGAACTGAAATTTCCTTATGACACAGTTGCTTGTAAAGTGAGGCAAACCCATATGTATTTATTTCCAAACATGTTATGAGTGTTCAACCCATTACAGATAATGAAGTAAGTACAGTGAAGAAGAGAATGTTGGTATCCTATAAAAGGATATTGTAAAACATAAAATCTCCCCCTTGTACTCTTTTCTTAGAAAAGGCTAGAATCTAGAAATCCATCAAGCTTTAGTGCCTATGCTGCTATTTACATATCTCCCTCTTGTGGTAATTAGAGAGACATCATTATCTTCTAAAGTAATCAAAATTAAATAGAAACAAGATACATTTTATTTTTTTAATAAACCACTAAAATTTATGTGATTGAAGTATATTTTTCAGAAAGTTTTGGCTGTGCCTCTTTAAACTTTTAGTCATGAATGTAGATAAAAGGAATATATATTTAAAATTCTGAGGGTTTTTTCTCTCAGTGACATCTGTTACTTGATTTTTTTCTTTATCAGTAAAAACAGATATTTTAATAAAAATGCAGGGCAGATGTCAACTATTTTAGGACATGAAAATTCTTCCATAGAATGTTTTTTCTTTCAGATATAACATGCCTTAATAATTCCCTTTGAAAGCTGTACTATCTAGATTGACCAGTATGTTGAATTTGCCTTAAATTGATGGCCTTTGAAATGGATCAACTGATAATGTTTTAGCTTCTCTTTGGGAAAGGCTCTTTTCTGTGGTCTCATGATGCTCTCTATAGTCATGAATTATTGTATAACAACCTCTGCCAATGTAAAATCTTCTTGCTCTGTCTGAATCTACTTACTACATTTAAGGCTTCTGTTTACAAATATTTATTGCTTTTGTGATGAAGAGACTTCAGTAAAGAAATGAAACAAACCAAGATATTATCTGCAAATGTCTTATAATCTAATGTAGATAATAAGCTATGTTGCCAATAGCTACAATACTGAGAAAAAATAGACACGTACCAAATTCAATGCTTCTGTTTTGCTACTTTATTTTTACATCTATAAGTGCTATTCCAGCATGCATATGAATTATGTGTGTGCCTTTGTACTTTGTCATACGAAGTTCCAGATGTTTTGGTTGGAAGCTGCCATGTGTCTTTTGAGAATTGAGCCATGATCTTCTAGAAGAATAGCTAGTGCTATTAACTATTATGATGTTTCTTTAGCCCAAAATTTTGTGGGTTTTAATATAAATAAAGAGTTCATATGTAGGTTATTTTTATAATTTTATCTTTTATTTTATGTTTTAAAGTATAAAATATAGGATGGGTATTTAAAAGACAACAGTTTAAAGAATTAATTAAATCCATAAATTTTAGGTAATTATATTTTTTGCATTTATATGAACTAGGCCTATATAATACTTTTCTGAGATTATAATTACATCATTTTCTCTCTACTTTTCTTTCTCTGAACCTGTCTATCAATACAACCCTCTCTCTCTCTCTCTCTCTCTCTCTCACACACACACACACACACACACACACACACACATACACACACACACATACACACACATAATTTGTGGTTTTGTTATATATGTGTGAAATATATAAATGTAATCATCTCAGTCCATGTAAAATTACTTGTATGAATGAATTCAGGGATGGCCACTTATTACGGGATAACCATTTTGAGAACTTTTCCTTCAGGAAGACTTTTTAATTTTTTTAGCTCTCAGCATTCCTTAGATGCTTATCTAGGGTAGTAGCAACTTCAGCTTTCAATAGTCATAATGTTATGAACTGGTGTCGTTGTTCTATGTTTAGGCAGCAGTATTGGTGGTACTTCAGGAGACTACCTCTTCTAACATTTCTATGAGACACAATCTTTTTTTTGACTTTTTTTTCTTCTTCTTTATTTATTTTGTATTTATCAAAAAAACAGTAAAATGAATTTAAAATGCTGAAAAGTTAACAATAACTATAAAGAGGATAAAAATCATTAGCATGACTTATCAAGGGTGATAATGCAAATAAGATTGCTACACATATATTTACTTTGTGTTCAGCTTTCCTCTGAATTTTTTTTTCCATCCCTGCATATCCTTATTCAAGGTCCCTTCTCCCTCCCACCACATCAGGTCATTTTTCTTCTCCAAAAATTCCCATCCCCTCCCTGGGCAGGGAGTAGACAGTCCTATGGTCCCACTGACCCAATAATATTTGGATCAATCTCCACTCCTGGCCAGATCCAGTTTTGTCCATCCTCCCTCAAGAGTGAATCAGGTGTTCCTATAGTTGAGGTGAGGTCCGAAGGGTCAGTCCAGGGTGCTTCTGATCCCAAGCTGTTCAGTGGTTGTGGTTTGCAGCTTGGGCGTGCTTGGTTTTTTTTCTTGTTTGTTTGTTTAGAGAACACTAATGAGTGAGTACATCCCCTGCTTATCTTTCTGGGTTTTGTGATACCTCACTCAGGAGGATATTCTCCAAATCCATCCATTTGCCTGCGAATTTTAGGATATCATTTTTTTCTTACTGCTGAGTAGTATTCCATTGTGTAGATGTACCACAGTTTGTTAATCCATTCTTCAGTTGAGGGACATCTAGGTTGTTTCCAGGTTCTTGCTATTACAAATAATGCTGCTATGAACATACTTGAGCTAATACCTTTGGAGTGTGAATGTGCTTCTTTAGGGTATAGACCCAGAAGTGATATTGCTGGGTCCTTGGGGAGATTAATTCTCAATTTTCTGAGAAACTGACATATTGCATTGCAAAGTGGCTGGACAAGCTTACACTCCCACCAACAATGGAGGAGTGTTCCCCTTGCTCCGCATCCTCTCCAGCATAGGCTGTCATCTGTGCCTTTTACCTTAGCCACTCTAATAGGTGTTAGGTGGTATCTCAAAGTTGTTTTGACTTGCATTTCTCTGATGGCTAAAGATGAAGAGCACTTTTTCAGCCATTCGTAGTTCCTCTGCTAAGAATTCCCTTTTTAGATCTATACCCCATTTTTTGATAGGGGTATTCAAGGTTTTGGGCTCTAAATTCTTGAGCTCTTTATATAACTTAGAGATCAGTCCTCTATCAGTTGTAGGGTTGGTAAAAATCTTTTCCCATTCTGTAGGCTGTCGTTTTGGCCTATTTACAGTGTCCTTGGCTTTACAGAAGCTTCCCAGCTTCAGGAGATTCCACTTATTCATTGTTGGTCTTAGTGCCTGTGCCACTGGTGTTATATTTAGGAAGTGGTCACCTGTGTCAATTGGTAGAAGTGCATTTCCCACTTTCTTTTCTATTAAGTTCAAAGTGGTTGCGTTTAAGTTGAGGTCTTTGATGCACTAGGATTTGAGTTTTGTGCAGGGTGACAGGATTGGATCTATTTGCATTTTTCTGCACTTCCATCCAGCTATGCCAACACCATTTGTTAAATATACTATCTTTTTTCCATTGAATGTTTTGGGCCTCTTTGTCAAAGATCAGGTTTTTTGGTTAATGTCTGGATCCTCAATTCTATTCCGTTGGTCCACAAGTCTGTTTTTATGCCAGTACCAGGCTGTTTTTATTACTGTAGCTCTATAGTATAGCTTGAAGTCAGGGATGGTGATACCTCCTGAGATTCTTTTGTTGAGTAAAATTGTTTTGGCAATCCTGGCTTTCCTGTTTTTCCAAATGAAATTGAGTATTGTTCTTTCAAGGTCCAAAAAATTTTGTGTTGGGATTTTGATGGGCAGTGCATTGAATCTGTTGATTGCCTTTGGTAGAATTGCCATATTTTACTATGTTGATCCTACCAATCCAGGAACATGGGAGAGCTTTCCATTTCCTGATCTCCTCTTCAATTTCTTTCTTCAGTGTTTTAAAATTTTTGCTAAATAGGTCTGTTACTTCTTTGGTTAAAGTTACTCCAAGGTATTTAATACTATTTGCAGCTATTATGAAGGGTAATGTGTCCCTTATTTCTTTTTCAGCTCTTCTATCTTTAGTGTATAGAAGGCCTACTGATTTCTTTGAGTTAATCTTGTATCCTGCTACATTGCTGAAGGTGTTTATCAGCTGGAGCAGTTCCTTGGAAGAATTTTGTGGGTCACTTATGTATACAATCATATCATCTGCAAATAGAGATAGCTTCACTTCTTCTTTTCCAATTTATGCCCTTAATCTTTTTTCGTTCCCTTATTGCTTTAGCTAAAACTTCAAGAACTATATTGAATAGATAAGGGGAGAGAGGACATCCTTGTCTAGTTCTTAACTTTAGTGGGATTGCTTTGAGTTTTTCTCCATTAAGTTTGATACTGGCTGTCTGCTTCTTGTAAATCGCCTTTATTATATTTAGGTATTCTCCCTTTATTCCTGATCTCTCCAGGGCTTTAATCATAAAGGAGTGTTGGATTTTGTCAAAGGCTTTTTCCGCATCTAAGAATATGATCATGTGGTTTTGTTCCTTCAGTTTGTTTATATGATGGATAACATTTACAGTTTTTCATATGTAAAACCAGCCCTGCATTTCTGGGATGAATTCTACTTGGTCATGGTGGATGATATATTTTATACATTGTTGTATACAGTTTGCCAAGATTTTGTTGAGAATTTTCTCATCAATATTCATGAGGGAAATTGGTCTGTAATTCTCCTTCTTTGTTGTGTTTTTGAGTGGCTTGGGTATTAGAGTGATTGTGGCCTCATAAAAGGAATTTGGCAATATTCCTTCAGTTTCTACTGTGTGAAATAGTTTGAGGAGTAACGGTAGTAATTGCTTGAATGTCTGGTAGAATTCAGCACTGAAACCATCTGGGCCAGGGCTTTTATTTTTGGGGAGGTTTTTAATGACAGCTTCAATTACCTTACGGGTTATAGGCCTGATTAGGAAATTAATCTGATCTTCATTTAATTTTGGTAGATGGTACCTGTCCAGAAAGCTGTCCATTTCTTCTAGGTTTTCCATTTTTGTGGAATACAGTTTTTCCAAATATGATCTGATAATTCTCTATATTTCCTGGGGGTCTGTTGTTGTGTCCCCCTTTTCATTTCTGATTTTGTTGATTTGAACACACTCTCTCTCTGTTTTTTGATTAGTTTGGCTAAGGGCTTATCTATCTTGTTAACTTTATCAAAGAACCAACTCTTAGATTCATTGATTCTTTGTATTGTTCTTTTTGTTTCAATTGTATTGATTTCAGCTCTAAGTTTGATTATTTCCTCCCATCTACTCCTTCTAGGTA
>PVIH01007160.1:90294-103449 GCA_004025045.1 Sigmodon hispidus
TGTGTCCCACAAGTTTGGATACATTGTAGATTCATTTTCATTGAATTCTAGGAAGACTTTGATTTCTTTCTTAATTTCTTCCTTGACCCAGAGATGGTTCAGCTGATTGATGTTTAGTTTCCATGAGTTGGTAGGCTTTCTTTGGGTTTTGATGTTGTTGAACTCTAACTTTAGGCCCTGGTGGTCCGATATGTTACAATGGATTATTTCCACTTTTTTGTATCTGCTGATATTTGCTTTATGACCAATTATGTGGTCAATTTTGGAGAAAGTTCCATGAGGAGCTGAGAAATATGTGTATTCCTTTGCCTTTGTGTGGAAGGATCTGTAGATTATCTATGAAATCCATTTGTATCATAACCTCATTTATACTCCTTATTTCTCTATTGAGGCTCTGTCTGGTTGATCTATCCAGGGTTGAAAGTGGGGTATTGAAGTCTCCCACTATTAGGGTGTAAGAATTGATGTGGGATTCGAGCTTTAGCAGTGTTTCTTTTACATATGTAGGTGCCCCTATATTAGGGGCATAAATATTTAAGATTGAAATCTACTCTTAACCAATTTTTCCTGTGATGAATAAGTAGTGACCATCTTGGTCCCTTTTAATTGCTTTTAGCTTAAAGTCTACTTTGTTAGATATTAGGATTGCAACCGCTGCTTGTTTCTTAGGACCATTTGACTGGAAAATCTTTTCCCAACCCTTTATTCTAAGCCTGTGTCTCTTTTTGCAGTTGAGGTGTGTTTCTTGTAGGCAACAGAAGGATGGCTTCTGTTGTTGTATCCATCTTGTTAGTGTGTGACGTTTTATAGGAGAGTTGAGACCATTGATATTAAGAGAATTTAGTGATCATTGATTCATATTTCCTGCCATTTTTTTGTGGCAACTTTTTTGTATTTCCTTTCTCTAGGGTATTCTTCTGTGGACTTGTTGATTGTTTGTGATTTCATGGGTATAACTGGAGTCCTTAGGTTGGAGATTTACCTCTAATACTCTCTGTAGCTCTGGATTGGTAGATAGATATTCTTTCAGTCTGACTTTGTCCTGAAATACCTTGTTTACTCCATCTACGGTGATTGATAATTTTGCAGGGTATAGTATTCTAGTTTGGCAGCTAAATTTTGCAGGGTATAGTATTCTAGTTTTAGCATCTGTATAACTTCTTACCAAGCCCTTCTAGCTTTCATCATTTCCATTGAGTAGTCAGGCGTTATTCTGATGGGTCTGCCTTTATATGTGAGTTGGCCCTTTTCTTTTGCAGCTCTTAAAATTTTTTCTTTGTTCTATATGTTTTGTGGCTTGATTATAATGTGGCGCACTGTCTTTTTTTTGGGATCATATCTATTTGGTGTTCTGTAAACTTCTTGTATCTTTATAGGCATTTCTTTCTTCAGGTTAGGAAAGTTTTCTTCTATGATTTTATTGAAAACATTATCTGTGCCTTTGAGCTGGTATTCTTCTCCTTCTTCTATTCCTATTATTCTCAAATTAGGTCATTTCATGGTGTCCCAGATTTCCTGAACATTTTGAGTTATGGCTTTTGTAGTTTTACTATTTTCTTTGACTTATATATCTATTTGAGCTACTGAGTCTTCCACTTCAGAGATTCTATCTTCCATCTCTTGAACTCTGTTTGTTATGCTTGTGTCTGTGGTTCCAGCTTTTTTCTTCAGGTTTTCTATTTCCATCTTTGCCTCATTTTGTGCCTTTTTTTATTGCTTCTATTTCATCTTTTATTTCAGCTTTTAGTTCCTGGCATGTTTCTTTCATAGATTTGTTCATCTCTTCCAATTTTTTGTTTGTATTTTCTTCTATTTCTTTAAGGCTTTTTTTCATATCTTCTTTGAGAGCTTCGATGATCATCAAAAATGAATTTTTGGTGTTGCTTCCTTCTGTTTCCTCTTCATTGCTCAGTTCAGGTCTAGTATTTGTAAGATCGCCACTCTCTTCTGGAGTTACCATGTTGTTCTTTGTATTATTATGTAATTTTTTGCACTGACGTTTGCCCATGGCTTCAGTGGTTCGTGATTAGATGACTCCTGGTCAGTTGTGGCACTCAGGTTTGTGTGACTCCTGTCACCTCTCTGGGCAGGTTCTGAGTCTGTCCTTCTGGGACCACTGTAGTTGTCTGTTCGCTCAGTTCGATGTGGCGGTGTGTAGCCATGCAAATTCCCTCAGCAGGATCTGTGGGTATGGTGACAGGTAGAGTTTATCTGCCCGCGCTCCAGAGTGTGCTGGGACTCTGCTGACAGCACTTGGTCCCGGAAGTGGAACGGAAACTGATGGGAGCTCAACTCCTCCTCCCTGGTTGGGATATAGGCACTTGGGCCTGGTGAGCCCTCCTCACCTCTGGGCGGGGTCTGATTCTGTCCTTTCCAGACCTCTGTAGTTGTCTGTTCTCTCAGTTTGAGGTGACAGTGGGTAGCCATGCAAATTCCCTCCGCAGGAGCTGTGGGTATGGTGGCAGGCAGAGTTTATCTGCCCCTGCTCCAAAATGCGCTGGGACTCTGCAGATAGTACTTGGTCCCCGAGACACAATCTTATAGCCAATTTCCTCTGACTCTTAAATTCCTTCCAACCACTCTTACATGGTGGTCCCTGAAACTTGGATGTAAGATTTTTTTCTGTAGATATATTAGTTAAGAGTTCAGTCAACAATTCTGCATTTTTAGTTTTACTATTCTCTAAAAGTTTGTCTTTTACCAAAAGAAGTTATCTTCATGTGGCCTAATAACTACACTTATCTGTGGGTATAAGGATAAATATTTTAACGTAGTTAGATATTATGCTGGCTTAGTAAAGTTGTGGTTTTACATACTCTTTGATGATTTATGACTTTATTAACCCTGAATTTTACCAAGGATTACCCTGCCAGGTATGGTCTACCTCTTATTGAGTGAACCTTACTTTAAGTAAAAGGTTTGGTTACGACCAAGGTATATATGTGTACCATATCTTTCCTTTTAGGGTTTCCATGCCACTCTCATTATTGTGGTACATAGGCATCATAGGTGGGTTTAGACTCTTTGTTGCATAGCAAGTTCTTGTACCATGAAAGCTAGCTCTCTGGGAGAAAGTTTTCAGGTCAGATCCAGCTCAGGTCTGATGTACAAAGTATAAGGTATTTTGAGAATAAGGAATTCCTTTTCATCTTAGAGGGAATCAAGCCAAAAAAATTATCTATAATGTCTGAATGTCTTTTGGACAGTCCTGGCCAATAACACAATAGAAGTCATCTAATGCCTGGTTCTAAGAGTTTTGTTAGATACTCTATGGATTTTTTTGGGGGGGGAGTCATTGTCAGTTCAGATAGAAAAAAATATTTAAACATTATATGTAAATATATACACAGAATTATGTGTATTATAAGTGTTCTAAGTAGAGAATTAGTAGTTTGATTCATATAACATTCTAAAATGCCCTTATTGTTATTCTATCCTCTTTACTTATTCTTCTGTATTTATTCCCATCTCATAAAGTATAAGTAAAGGCCTTCTTTCTTCATTCCTTTCTCTAGATTACTCATGTATCTTGTTTCCCCTCTCTATTGGTTCTGTCCCTTAAAATTTTCCTTTTTTATTTTTCTGGTTTTTGCAGCTACCCCAAGGCTATATACTCAAAATTTTTGCGATGACATCTGGACATATGGACTTCTTTAATTCATTATGTGTAAAAAATTCACAGAGAAGCTTAGAGCTGAGATGCAATATGTGGATGGGTTGAGCCTAGAAATTAGATATGTCCTAGGTCAAGTAAAGGTTAGGTGGACATAGGCATTGTAATTACTTGCATAGTTAATAAAATTATATTCATTTTTCTACAAGCCTGAAGTGTAGGGGTTTATCTGAGGAAAGAATTGCTCAATGTGGGAATAATCAAGTAGACCTAGTCAGCTAGACCCTGAAGAAAGATGTGCAGGATCTGGTTGGGTGAAGAGGGTAGAGGTGACATGGGAAGCAACCATTTTCAGTGGCAAGAAAAGTAGGTTATGAAAGAAACCTAGATGTTGTTTGTGGCACAGGCAGGTGTGGCCATACTAGGTTCAGATCTGGATGAACGACCTTGACTGAATCTAAAATCTTGGGAATGATGCATAGAGATGATCAAGGAGACTAGTAATCTAATCTCTGAAGAAGGATATAGTTGCAAAATAATTTTTATTTTTTATTTTGAGATTCTTTAAAAGACTACTCAATGTGACTTAGTACATACTTTACTTCATTAAAGATCAATGCATTAAGAGTTCAAGAGATGAAATAAAACATTTTATAAATAACAGAATATACATCAAGATAACTTCACAAAAGAATTAGGCAGTTAAATAATGAAAAACTGTTTTAGGAAACAGGACTGAACTCTCCTACAAAGGCAAGAGTGGTAATATAAATAAATAATCCAACTTAGGTTCAATGTCTGAGGACCATATTTGAGAACCATGGTTAATCAGATAGCAGTTGTTACTTATAAATATAATGTGGTGGAAATGCTCTCTGTATGATGTAAATAAAGTAACTGGTTTGGCCTATGTAGAGCACTGTAGAAGTGGGTGGAGAATCAGAGGACATACAGGTAGGAGAAGGGTGGAGTTAGTCAGTTGTCATCCGACCCCTGAAGGAGGAACATGTAAGAGATACAGGTAAGCCATGGGCTGAGCCATGTGGTGGGTTGATTAGTAGGAATGGGTTAATTTAAGATAAAGAACTAGCTAGTAATGTGCTTAAGACATGGGCCAAGCAATATGAAGTTAATATAAGTGTCTGATTCATTTCTTTGGGAGATAAAAGCTGCCATGGACTAGGTGCAAAACCTCTGGGCCCAAAAGGGCCAGGAAAACATTCTACAACAGATGGTGCCCAACATGGGGCAAACACCCACAAAAAGCCTTAAAGAGTTTAAAAAGCTTAAAGAGTGTCCTAGATCACTAAAACAGAGCCAAAAGCGGCTTTCTAAATTGCATATTTAAATTGATTTATAGTACAGAGATAGCGTGGTGTTCAAACTTGAATTTAAAAATGGCATGTTCGCAACACACAAATTAAACTCATAGGTTTCACAAAAGGCTTGGCATAAGTGTGATTGATTTAGGGTTTCTGCTTATATTGAACAGAAAGAAAACAGTTGAATATGGTTTTTCTAGTAGCAGCATTTCCTGAGTCTGCTCTGGTTGCTGGCAGTGGGAGAAATGCAGCAAGCTCCTCTGCCATATTAAAAAGCCCACCAAAAGGGTCGAAGTCAGCAATTAAAGTAATACTGACATTTTAAAAGCTCTTTGAGTTGAAAAATGATTAAAAATTCTCAATAAAACAGATTTAGACTCACAAAACCTCTAAAAGGGATACAATGTATATAAAATACTCATAGGCTTCAGAGAGAGAGAGAAAAAAAGATAAAAAAGCCCTTTTATAAAATAAATAAAGATAAAGATAAAAAGGCCACATAAAGATGACAAATAAACAAAAAGTTTAGATTATGGTTATTATGTTTTCTTTTAATTTTTTAACTTTTAATGAGCTAATTACAGAAAGACAATTGATTGCTAAGGCTACTAAGTTAAACAAATATATATACTTTAAAGATATCTTAACTTTAAAATTTGTTTATGAAAATATGTTACTTGAAAAAAGAGTTTCTGCTTTTGTCTCCACAAAAGATCAAAACCTGTAGATTGGTTCTAGGCAAATATGGTCTCATTTGCCAAGGTCACCTGAACATTCTCAGCTTCTAAGATGTGAGTTGAGGTGATCCAGCCTCAAGACTCCATGAGATCAACAATGTCTTTTGACAACAAAAAATAATAATAAAAAAAACTATGTCCAATTTCCCCAAAATATTACTTATTAATGTTTGTTTTCAATATAAATAGTTAATGGTCATAGTCAATCAAAAAAAAGATGGGGGAGGAGGATATGATATAGAAATGATTAAAAAGGATAAGTCGATTTTAATTTATTGATAAAAACTTAAGGTCAATTTTGTTATGCTGTATATATTTTTCTACTCTTGATTAAGGTATGATACTGATGTAACTCATTTAAAATTGTAATGTGTAATTGAGAAATGCAGATTAATAGTCATCTATGATAACCAAACTTATAGTCATGTTAGTTAGGTTTTTGTAGGTATGCAAAGATATGTTTCAATTAGATCGGTAGTCTTCAAACACTTCAAAGACATGCAAAATATGGCATTTAAATTATTTTAAAAACTTAGACTTTTCTGGATCGTGAGACAAGTCTGCTCCTGGCAGCACCTATCAGTACCTATATATTTCAAGAAAATGATGGGCATTAAAGAAACTTCATGTAAAATTTACTTTGTGGCAACAGTTAGCCACTGGACAAGAAACTGTTCTGATATTGACTACTTGATAATATGCTATATAAACTATACATGCAGGTTCCACAGGAAGGTGACCTCTAAACTTTGGCAGAACAAGCCGAGATGGTCCTTCAGGTTCCTGCTTTGCAAAAAAAAAATTGCCAGGCATCCTTCTAAACACAAAGAAAAGCGATTGATAGGCTGTTACAAATTTCCTGCATCACTAAAAGATATACCAGAGATTTTGGGCCATAAAGGCTAACGATGGTGCCCCAACGTTACAAAAGAACTTTTGGTGACTGTCCAGGCAGACAGGTGTCATCTCTGCCATTTTCTAGACTTTAGAAATTGCTTACACTTCCTGTTTATTTACATAATAATATATCCTTCCGTGGTCTTTGATGTGGTTAAAGGTTTAATAATTATAGATATAGTTCTTTTTAGTTTAAAACATATATTAGATGTAAAACTTTAG
This sequence comes from Sigmodon hispidus, assembly GCA_004025045.1. Lineage (NCBI taxonomy): Eukaryota > Metazoa > Chordata > Mammalia > Rodentia > Cricetidae > Sigmodon > Sigmodon hispidus. The sequence continues at coordinate 97,086 of PVIH01007160.1, forward strand.
ACTCACAATGATTAGGTAGATAATAAAATATTCTCTTTAATTTTGTAAATACAAGTAGACTAGATATTTTGACTATAATTCCTGCTTGAGAGTTGTTCTGTTATAATTTTACTATATAAAAATTAAAACCTTCATTTTTGATGAGACAGAAAAGAGGAAATGTGGTAGAAATGCTCTTTGTATGATGAAAATAAAGTAACTCATTTGGCCTATGTAGAGCACTGTAGAAGTGGGTGGAGAATTAGAGGACAGGCAGGTAGGAGAAGGGTGGAATTAGTCAGTCGTCATCCGACCCCTGAAGGAGGAACATGTAAGAGGTACAGGTGAGCCATGGGCTGAGCCACATGTTGGGTTGATTAGTAGAAATGGGTTGATTTAAGATAAAAGAGCTAGCTAGTAATGTGCTTAAGACATGGGTCAAACAGGATGAAGTTAATATAAGTGTCTGATTCATTTCTTTGGGAGATAAAAGCCACCATGGACCAGGTGCAAAACCTCTGGGCCCAAAAGGGCCTGGAAAACATTCTACAACAATATAATTTTTATTCTCAGCCACAGTGAATGCTCCATACAAAAGAGTAAAACTGTCACTTCTTACATATGTCATAAATTTCCATTTTTTCCAGTTACAATTAATTCAAAATAATTTAAAGTATTATGTATATACAAAGAGCTGAAGCAAATCAAACATAAGAATCTAAGGTCTAAACATAAGGTCTAAGCCATTGAACTGTACTTTTTCAGACTCTGTGCTTATTTTGTTACCATGTGTAATTTTTCAGAAGTTTCTTCAGTTTTAATAAAAATGATAAAGAAAAATATATGTTGCACTATGAGCCAAGTGGAGCACAAGGAGAGAAAACACATTTCTAAGGGATTGTTCAAAATTTCCAAGACAACATAATTTATAAGTCTAATGTGAAATGGATGCTCATTTTCAAGTTATATGTAGACACACAAGCAAAAGAAAGAGTCTGTGAAGAAGACTGAGGCACACCAGTGCTCTCAAAAGTATCAGAAATTAAACTCGGCCAAGAGATTTCTCTGTGATTAGTTGATTTTCCTCACAAATGAACACAAACTAACTTTGAAACTATAAGATACAAGGATGTGACTTATAGTAACATTACATAAACTTCCTTACTTATTAATAGAAATTGTAACTTTCATAAAGGCTTAAATCACTGATTTATTTAAATACATCATGCTGTAGCAATACTTTTATGTTAAGAAAAAAATAAGATCTCCTTCTGAGAGGGCTGGAGAGATGGCTCAGTGGTTAAGAGCACTAACTGATCTTTCGGAGGACCAGGGTTCAATTCCCAGCTCCCACATGGCTGCTTACAACTGTCTGTAGTGCCAGTTTTCGGCAAAAACCAAGGCAAATAAATAAATAAAAAAGTTTTAAGATCTCCTTTTGAAAGCCAAATATACTCGTTTTACTTTAACAAAACTTTGCTGTGATGAGCACCATAACTAAAGACATTTTTAAGGGAATAAAGGCTTTGTTTCAGCTTATATTTCTAATAATAAGTCATCACTGAATGATGTCAGGGCAGGAAACTGAAACTGTAGAGAGAGACTGCTAAAAAGGCTTCTTCACAAGCTCTTGCTAAGTTATATTTCTTAAAAATGTCTTGGAGCACATGCTTAGAATTAATGCTACAAACAGTGTCTAGGGCCACTCACTTCAATCATCAATCAATAAAATTCCTCACTCACATGTCCACAAGAGGTATGATATGAGGTATATGAGTCCTCAATTTAAGTTTCTTCTTTTCTACATGTGACTGGAGAATTTTGTCATGTTGTCAACAAATCTAATTGACATAATATCTAAACCTCAGCTATACATGGGCAATAAATTTTAGTAATAAAATTGTTCTTTTTCATTTATTCTTTTGATTTTTTTTAAATATCTGACTTAAATGTCTCTATCAAAAAAGAAATCATTAGAAAAGAGCAAACCAAATAGTTTTGCAGTGTCAAATGGTCAGCTCCAAAATATATAAATATATAAATAAATAAATAAGTAAATATTACACAGTCTTAACAAGATAATCTAGGAATAAAAATGTATATACATGTACATATACATGAAATAAAAAGACAAAGACACCAGGAGTAGGAAGAAGAGCAATGAAGGGTCTATTGGAGCATATGGGGGGAAAGAAGGAAGAAATGTGATTATATTGATAAGATAATAATTAAAATAAATAATGTTTTTTAAATATCAGGCTACATATCTACTTGTCAACACATTTAGGTGGCATATCATATCTAGTGGTGAATTCACTTTTGTGGGAATGTAGCTATCATATTTAATGTTTACCATTGCTGTAGATAGAGTAAATAAGTGAAACATATCAAATCCAAGAAAACTGGTGTTTCAGACTGTCTTTATTAAAGAATTTTGCACTCATAACCCTCTTTTCATAGAGGCTGATACCTAAGATGAGTAAAATTAATTCACTTACACTCAAGACAATAGTTTTCAGTTCTTACAAGTATGAAGACAACTAAACAGTTGTTAATATAGAATATAATTTCAAAATACTTGACTTCAAGTAATGGGACTTAGAAATTCCTATTGTTTTTGTTCTTAGAGCAAGAAATGGGAATGACAAAATAAACTGGCATGTGAAGTAGTAAGAGACACAATAAAAAATACTACAAAAAGGCTTTATGTCTCTTTTTCTCTTTCTTTCTTGTGTGTGTGTGTGTGTGTGTGTGTGTGTGTGTGTGTGTGTGTAAACTAGAGACATATGTTAGAAAAATCTTTCTGAATGTTTTTTCTACCTCACATTTGTTTTGGTTTTGGTTGGTTTTGTCTTGCTTCCAGCTGTACCTCACTGAACATCAAACTTGCCATTTCCTGTTTTCCCCCGAGCAGTTCTGTAATCAGAGGTAAACACTACATTGACTGACATTTTCATAATGTTTGGAGACCCACAAACTACAATCACTTTACACACTGACAATCATAGTCTCCCAATTATTCAGTTTAAGATTTGTAGATCTCATTCAGAAAAATACTTTTCTCTTTCTATCCTCTACCTAACCCCACATGTAATATGGTATGCTGAGATTCCCTCAGTGTCACAGACTAGATATATAATGACAAACTTTTGCCCTGAAATGACTATATCAAGATATATTATTCCCAATAATAGAATTTCTCAAACAACTCACTTAATTTGTGTGCTGTGAAGACCGTGGAGATTTACCTCTGGAACAGCATATACTATAACTCAATACTTAAAATTTGATCTAAAAAGTTCTAGTGGACCTGACCATACATACATACATACATACATACATACATACATACATACAAACATACATACATACACACATACATACTTACATTCACACATATCTTTAGTGTGCTCAGTGATCCGGCTCATTATTGTCCTGTGTTCTGCTTTGATCTTGGTACTTGTTTTTAAATATAAACAATTTTCCTTATTAGTTGTATATCGTTAAGTACTTTCTTTGATCCAACAAAGGAGATCTGTACATTTGTTAAAAATAAAAAACATATATAATGGCTGAAATTCTACTTGAAACATCAATATATTTGGGGTAGAACAGGCTCAATGTACAGAATGCTTCCTAAGAGCACAGCCAATTCTCTTTTAGTATTGTGTCTCCTGAAGAACTTTACAAATATTTTTGTGAAATAATTTATCTTACTGTACCCACAAGACAATGTTATTTAAAACACTTTTTAACCTTTTATGTAGTCTAGGAGAAAAATTCAGCCCATGCATTTCTTTCTAATTTAAACCTACATCATTACACTGTTTTAGGACACTTTGCCTCATAGCCAAAAATGACATTGTAAATAAATGTAAATCAATGTTGAACAGTGAGAACTTGTCTAAAGCCGAGCTTTTTATGTATAAGTCAAGGTCATGTTATAAAGCCTAAGACAGCTTGTATGCCAAATCCAACCCATATGTGGCCTGAAATCTAAGAGCAGCATTTGTGTTTTTATTTTAAAAAATGTTAAATAATAAATAATGGACAGACAATATTATATAACAATAAATATTTGAACTGTAATCTTACAATATTTGCTATTTAGTTCACTGCAGAAAGGAATTCTAACTATTAAACTAAGAGAAATAATCTATGACTGGTTTTCAGAGACATGAAAATTCTAAATACAGTCCATGATCATTCATCTTTACAAAATAAACTATAGTACAAATAATTTAGGGAGAAAGCTGTTCTCCATTTGAATTTGTAGTTTATTTTGTGTATTATCTTAGCTTGAGTGTGTCCAGATGTAGCCAATGAAACAAAAATTAAAGTCTAAGAGCTTTTATCTGGAAAATAATCCCAGAACATACTGATAGAAAAAGAGCAAGATAAGCAGGATGGTAAGCAGCCAATAAATGGTACGTTGTCAAGTAAAACTCTTAAGTTGAATAAATGCATTTTAAATTTGAAGGTGGACCTCAGAAGTAGACAGATATTTCCAGTAATGTTAAAACATAGATAATAGCCAGACATAATCTTCCAGTCCTTTGTGAATAGACTGGTGACACATATATTGCCTCTGCCAGCAGGGTCTTCAGCCTGGACCTGAACCTGGGAATGAAACAAATGGAAGGCAGGAACACAAAGAAGGAAGGACAAGACAAATCTCTCTGATCAAGTCCTTCGACGCTTTATTGTTTCAACCAATATTTACACAGAATCTCTGCCAGTAGGTAGTTGGGAGGAAAGGGATAGGATATTCAAAAAAATGTGGCAAGCCTGTGAGGGGAAGTAACAAACAGGGCAGAATTGATATGGAAATCTATCTGTTATCAGTTGAGGGCCTGGAGGATGTCACCTGCTGATCTGGGAAGGTCAAAGAAGTAAGCCTGGAGTCATGGTTTAGCTTAAAAAATAAGGGTATAGTCTTCTGGTAATTGGCTATCTAGGGTATAGACTGCTGGTAAATGGCTAGCTGTAGGAGCTAAAATATGGCTAAGTTAGGCTTTGACTCCCAACAATATATAACTGCTATTAGAAGAATTGCATGATGCATACAAATTTATAGCTCTGATTGCAAATTAGAATGGAGTACAAGGCAGGAGGGAAAATCTAAAGTACTCCGGAGAAATTTGTGAGCCAAACTGAGGTTTAAGTAATACCTAATCCCATGGAGTATTAACCCCAGATGCTGGGAGACACCACTCAAAATAGACAGGTTTAGAAAATTTGCAAGTAACTTTCAATAAAAGACAATTTAAAAGGTATAAAAGAGAAATAATTCAGACATAAATAGTAGCTATACTTGCAGAAGGAGGCACCCAGCTTTCATTAATTAATTGATTGTAACAGTTCAGAAACACTAGTTCAAAAAGATTACTGTTCAACTGGTAGTTTGGCACACAATGGCCCTCTGTGACTGATACACTGAAGAGACTCAAATACAATCACAAGAAAATTGTCCTATAGTGAAGGTGAAATAAATGAAATTCCAGGCAAATAATTCAAGTAATTTTAAACATTCTAAAATTAATAAAAGAAGAATAAATGAACTCCTATGTAAGTTCCAAGAGAACAAACATAATAGGATTAAATAAAAAACTCACTACAAAATGTAAAATAATAAATTGAAGAAAGAGAAATACTTAAAAAAAACCTCTGAAGCAAAGTGTGGTGGTATATTACATATTTAATAATAATATACAATATTTTTGGAATATCCGAGGACAAAGACACCCACAGACCCAAGATATGAAGGTCAGAGAGTGGTGACTTACTCCTTTAATTGTATCACTTGGGAGGCAGAGAACCTCTGGATGTCTGTGAGTTCAAGGCCAAACAGGGCCAGGCAGTCATGATACCCACCTTTAATCCTATCAGGAGGAAAGTTGCTCCAGGAATTGAAATGCTGGTCAGGGAAAGAAAGATAAGTAGCAGAAGGCAGAAGTTCTCTCCATTTTGCCTGCATGCCCAGTCAGTCTGAGGACTCATGGAGACAGGACGGCCTGAAAGGTTCGTTGAGGGAGAATTGCCTGGGGTTGGTTCCATCTCTCCCTGATATTTCTGCCAATACCTGGCTCTGGGTTTTATTATACACTAAGTCGAATTTGTGCAATAGAAAAGTACAGGAACAAGCTCGCAATCCCACCAACAATGGAGGAGTGTTCCCCTTGCTCCGCATCCTCTCCAGCATAGGCTGTCATCTGTACCTTTTATCTTAGCCAATCTAACAGGTGTTAGGTGGTATCTCAAAGTTGTTTTGATTTGCATTTCTCTGATGGCTAAAGATGATGAGCACTTTTTCAGGTGCCTTTCAGCCATTCGTAGTTCCTCTGCTGAGAATTCCCTTTTTAGATCTGAACCCCATTTTTTGATA
>PVIH01007161.1:0-103242 GCA_004025045.1 Sigmodon hispidus
ACACAGCCACACAGCCACACAGCCACACAGCCACACAGCCACCCATCCATCCAACCATCCACAGAGTAAGATTTACAGAAATAAGAAAAGGGAAAAGCCCAGAGGCATAAAGCTAAATGGGATAATTTAAAAAAGCTGGCAAGAAACAAGTCAAGCTAAGACCGAGCATTTATAATTAAGAACAAGCCCCAGTGTGTGATTTATTTGGGAGCTGGGTGGTGGGCCCCCCAAAAGAGCAAAAACAACACAATATTTTAGTTCCAATGTGGGGCTAGAGTAAAAGAAAATTCAACAACAGATGTCTGTGAGTTTGAGTGCAGCCTGGTCTACATAGTGAGTTCAAGGTCAGGCAGGGCAGCATAGAGAGACCCTGTCTCAACAAACAAACAAGAATATCTTCATTTCTTCCAGGCTATTATAATCTCATTCAACATTAATTACTCTTTTTACATTCCCAATCTTCAAATATATTCCATTGGGGGTTAGGGTTTCAACATAAACAAATGTAAGAATACAATTTAGTCTATAGTACCATGTGTTATGGTTTGAATGAGAAATGTCCCTTATAGGTTCATGCATTGAATACTTGGTCCCTGGTTGGTGGGGCTGATCTGGGAGGTGGGGAACTCTTGGAGCAGGAGGCACTGTTGGTAGAGGTGAGTCACTAGGGATGGGCCCGGGAGGGATACAGGCAGACCTTGCTTCCTACCTGAGCTCTTCACTCAGAACAAACAAACCACTCTGCAAGGTTCTGGCCACTTTGGATGGTTCACCCCAGCCAATGGGATAGGCAGAAAACCCCTAAAATTGCAAGCCAAATAAAGCTCAAATCCTTTAATTATGCTCACATAGTTTGTTACAGTAACAAGAACAGTGAATCCCTGTGTGGCAGGTGCTTGGAAGGTTCATTTTATTTCCAGGTGCATTGATATTTCAACTCCCAAGCAAGAGAGAATTCAAGGTGTTCCAGGTCCCCCTAGCACAACAGAGACTGGGGAGGCTGGTGATTCTATGAAGTAATGAGGTCCTGGTTCAGGGGTCCTGTAGGCGGCTTGACTGTCATCTCCTGGAGAGCGTGAAGATGGGCGGGGCTCTATCTTGTACCAGCTTCAAGTTTGTTGTGTATAACACAGAATGAAGGGTCACAGTCATTTGTTCTTAGAGATAAAAACCCCAGGGAGGCTGGGGCTTTGAAACAGTCTGTTCAGGTATTTTCTTGGGAGCTTCTCAGCCCTGTGATGGCGGTGACCTTTGCAATCAGGAGTGAGCATGGGACATCAATTTCTGTAATCAGAAGGGAATCCTTTCTCTCTTTTCTTTTGAGATAGAATCTTGCTATGTAGCCCAGGCTGGCCCTCAGGAGGAGCTCTCGATCCTCCTGCTCCACCATTGACCGACCACACCCAGGACTATCTTGGTAATTACATGGTAGAAGCTGCCTCTCATACAAATGTCACTTAGGACAGGTCTCTGTGATGATTTCTGGCAGCTGTCTGCAGGTTGAGGGAAGCAAGCCTGAGCACAAAGCCAACACCGAGGAAGGCAAAGAAATGAAGCTAGAGCCTCCGTAAAGCATTGCCCACATCCCAGCCATATGGACATGCCGATTGTGTTCACACTGCAGTCCAGACACGGTCTGAGTGTAGACACCTTAAGACTCCTGTGTTGAAATTCCACTCCCATCATGGGGAGACAAGATGGTGGAGCCTCAGTCTGACCCAGACACTCAGAGGTAGCCTTTAGGATGGGACAAGGATCAGATAGATTGTCAAGCTGGGACCTCTCTGGTCCACTCTTCTTAGCTTTATAAAAGGGGAGAGAGTGGATGTATGTATATATTCTGCTTGTCATTTGCCTGGTGGCACTTTGTGGAACCTCTGATCATCCAATGAATCAATAGATACTGGCCCTCTACCTTCACCTCTAGACCCCTGAGTCAAATAACCCTGGGGTGTGTGTATAAGTGAGCATTTGAGTTTATGTGTAAATGTGTATGACTGTGTGGGTGTATGAGTGTATTCAGTTGCAGTATTGGCTTTTAGCACCAGAAAATGGACTGTTAACAGTCAGAGAGCTCATTCTTTGTGTAGTTCATCTTTCAGCGGCTCTTTATAGCAGAATCGTTGGAACCAGGCATTTGGATATATAACTGAGCTCACAACACTCAGGAGGTTGGGGAGTCACTACACGTTACAGGGAAGCTTGGTATACACAGTAAGCTCCACACAACAGGGCTATATAATTTATATTACAGAGAGACTGTCTCAAACTGAATTTTATTTTATTTTTTAGATTTATTTTATTTTGCATGGATGAGTGTTGCTAACGTGTATCTGTGCGTGACATGTGTGCCTTGTGCCTTCAAAGGTCAGAAGGGGTTGTTGGAGCCCTTGGAACTTGAATTATGAATGGTTGTGGGTCATCATGTGAGTACCGGAAGAGGAAGCTGAGTCAGAAGAAAAGGTAGTCGCTCTAAGATGCTGAGCCATCTCTCCACCCCCATCAAACTGAAACATTTTGAAAGATAAAAAGAAAAGAAAGAATGAACGAACCAAGAAGGGAAGGAGAAAGGGAAGGTGGGCAGGTCATCTTGGTGGGAATGAGGGCTCTGTGAGATGATGGTGCGCGCACACAGAGCGTAGAGGGGCTGTCTGCACTGGTTCATTGTGTCACAGATGTCATCATACTTCCCAGTAGCCCTCCATTCCATTTCACCATTTACAGTCACACATGAGGCAGTAACAGAGGACAGAGATGGTGGACCAGGCCACCCTGGCTGTGGCCAAGCACTGAAGGTGTTTTGTGAAAGACCCTGGAGACCTTCACAGAATGAGCTCTTCCTGAGGTAGGAGAGGTCAGGGAAAGGCATGGCGGCCTTTGGCAGTATCTGTAACCTTGACACAAACCAGTGTCACCTGTTCAGAGAAAACCTTAGCTGAGGAATCAATCGCCTCTGTTGCTTGGCTGCGGGCGTGTCTATAGGGATATTTTCTTGGTTGATGGTTAATGCCCGAGGGCCCAGCCCACTGTGGGCGGTGCCACCCTCCCCACCAAGGACCTGGGTCTATAAGAAAGGGAGCTGAGCAAGCCGTGGAAGAAGACCGTGAACAGTGTTCCTCCATGGCTCCGCCTCAGCTCCTGCTCTGACTTGCCTCAGTGATGGTCTCTGATTGCAATGTACAAGCCAAGAAAAGCCTTTCCTTCTCCACACAACAGACAATAACAACAACAACCAACCTAGGACTTAGGGAGTGAGGGGCCAGGGGCAGCTGTCGAGAGCACAGAGGAACTGCGGGCAGGAGGAGGCACACAGGAGGACATCTAGTCATATCCTGACAAAGACTGTGCCTCACCAGTACCCATCTGCCCCTAGCATCCTCTGGCAGTCCTCAACCTATTCGTTGACCCCAGGTGTACCTGCTGAAGTGCTGTGCTCGGTGTTGTGGGTGGGGACTTGCAGCACAGGCCCAGCCCTTTCTAGGGTAAGTTGGTCATGTAGACACACCATTAACAGCAGGGCCAGGAGGTCATTCTGAAGCATCTTTCAGGTGCATTGACAAATCCATCCCCAGGCATTCGAGCTGAGGCTTGAGCAATGAGTAGAAATAGCAAGATTGAGGGACTAAGCCTGAGGGAAGCGAGAGGCTCTGAGGTGAGGAGGAGGCTTTGAGGTGAGAAGGAGGAGTGTGCACAGTCTGAAGCTATTCTTTCTCTCCTGGGTACCGCTCCTCCCACAAGCCAGCCGAGGGCCGGGCCATAGCAGGAAGAGCTGTGGCCTGGGAGAAGAGCAGGCCTTGTCTGGAGGCCAGAGTCCTCTGTAATGAACAAGTCGGTGTGCTATCAAGGGAGGGAGGAAGCTAGGGAGTCGCAGAATCCCCCAACCTAAGACAGGGAGGTGAAGCAGTTCTGGGAGGTGACAGAAATTGGGTGACCTCGAGGTGGGTGCCAGCTGAAGGAAAGCCATTCAAGAGGCTGGAATCCACATAGACAGCAGACTGTTGGTTGTCAGGAATAGCAGGGAGACAGACAGAATGACTGAACGACATGTCCTAGGCCCCAGCCCGTCCTGCTATGGTGCTCACTGTCTGAGAGGTGGAGAATATCATATGGTGGCTTTTCTAGCTGGGGCCTATGCTCCTTCACTCAACCCTTGCCTCTGATAGTTTAGGAAGAGGGCTTTGAAAAACTTCTGGGAAACGGTACTTCGATTTTATTCATGCAAAGACATTTGTTTGCAAAATTAGGACCAAATGAGATATTACGCGAAGCAGGACCCTTTCAGGGTCTGGGTCTCCGACATGCTCAGAAGAACCCCTGAGTGAATTTGGATGTAATAAGCCACATTCTTTGCATAGGCTTGAGGGCGTCCGTGTTCTACTGGGAGTTCCCACTGCTCCCACAAGCCCCTGCAAGTATCTCCCAATGTTCCCTGCTGTTGTCCCCTGGGAACTTCCCACTTTCCCTGTACATCTACCCTGGCTGATTTTGATGATGTCACTGGCCTCTGGCCTAGAATCACCCACAGGCTTTGGCTCCTGCTGCTGGTGAAGCTCTCATGTGAGAACTCTGACATCCTTGCCAAAGATCTGCCTTCAGCAGTGTCTCCAGAGCAGCAGAGCTCCTAGGTGCCACTGCTGGTAACATCCGGTGTCCCCCAGGCAGGCCACAGGGGACACCTGGGTCCACCGGGGAGGGGTGGGGACGCGAAGGGATGATCTTTGGAACCTTCGGGAGAATAGCACTGTTTTGAACTGGAGAGGGGAGACAGATTCCTCCTTCACTGCATGCATTCCAGCACTCTAGCACTAGAGTGGCCCTGGCCTTGGCTGCTCAGAGGCAGAGCCTTTTGTGCAGACTCTGGATCCCTGAGGGAGGCCAGCACTCTCTATTTCTCTCCCACTGAGACTGTATTGTCTGTCACAGGGTAGCTCTGCCTACAGCCCCTGGACACTGCCCATGTGCTATTTTCTGCATGCCCCAAACGTGAACTTGTTCTTTAATGTTTCTTAACTAATTTTTTAATTCTTACACGTGTAAGGGAGGCTAGATTTACTGAATGTTGAATCGGTATGGAAGGTCCTACCAGAAAGAAGCATAAACTCAAAACCCCATTTAGTCTGGCAGGAACTCACTGTCAAGTGTATATGCAAACACACTGCCTTGGAAGGCTGCTTAGCAGCATCCAGTGAAGCCGAAAAAATGCATATCCAAAGAGTAGGTGGATCCAGACCACAAAAATGCTGTGATTATTCTCCAAGCCATGTACCCGAATGACATGGCCAGCCTTGGTCCTCGCCAGTCTCAAGTGGGAAGCATCCGCTGTGTCCATCTACAGAAACAGTGTGAATACAGTGGATATGTCTACAGCATGACGTGACTAGGATTCCACAACACAGACAAATCTCACAATTCTGCTGCCTAAGGAAAGCAGGGCATCAGCGTGCAGATTCTTACATATTGGCATTTATACAAAGCCAGGAACCAGAGCTAGAAAGCTGGTTAATGTTCTAGAAAATAGGTAAGTAGACTTTTTTTTTTCTTTTTTTTTTTTTGTGGAGAGGTCCATGTTTTTGGGAATAAAGGGGCTTCTAGTATCTCTTGCTGTGAGTGACAGACAATTCACTAGGTTAAAATTTTACAATGTTTTCTCTTTTGGGCAGGTATGCTATTCCTCAATAAAATTTAAGTTAAATAAAAACAAAACATAAATCTTCCCGCCATGGGAAGATTTTCTAGAATTTAGTCTAAAAATCAGGCCACAGAGAGTGGTTCTCCACCCAGCTTCATTCTGCTTGCATTAGCCAGTTCTTTTTCAAAGAGCAAATGGGTCTTAGGCAGACCCACTATTCAAGCCCATACAATGGGCCACACCCAGATGGGCCCCCAAAAAGTAACAACTTGACTAAAGTCAGGATCCTGTTACCACATGGTTTTTATTGTTTGGTTGTTGTTGAGTATGGAACCCAGTCACCGAAGTCAAGAGCTCTGCCACCGAACTATACCCCAGACTCATGCATTTTTGTTTGTTTTTGAGACAGACTCACCTATAGTGGAGTTGGTCTTGAACTTACCATTTAGTGTAGGAGGACTCTGAACTCCTAATCTTCTGTTTCTACCTCTTAAATGCCTCAATTACAGCTGTAGGGTGTCATGCCCTGTTTATGCAGTGGTAAGGATCAAACCCAAGACTGTGCATGGTAGATAAACATCTACCAACTAAGCTACATCTCTAGCTGGAAACATAAGCATTCAGCTATGTGCCTCCCTGAAAAAAATTTTAAAGATTTTATTATTCATGACTACAGATGAGTGCCTGTGTGTGTATTTGCGTACTGTGTACATGCTTGGCACTTAAATGGTTAGAAGAGAGCATCAGATTCCCTGGAATTGTAGTTATAATCAGTTGTGAGCTGCCATGTGGATTCTGGGAATTGAACCCAGGTCCTTTGCAAGAGTAGCAGTCAGTGCTCTTAACTGCTGAGGCTTTGCTCCAGCCTCTACCCCTTTTTGAGACTGGGTTTCATCATATAGCTCAGGCTATCCTCAAACTTGGTGCGTATTTGAGGATGACTTTGGATTTCCTCTCCTCCCACGTCCACATCCTGACTGTTGTAGACACACAGATACATATACCACACAGGTTGTTTCTATGCAGCACAGGGGTTAAACCCAGAGTTTTATACATGCTAGGCAAGTACTCTATCCATTGGGCCACATCCCAGCTCCAATCCCAAGTTCTACTTCCTTTGCTTTTCAGATCCATATTTGGTATTGACCTTTGAGGCAGTTGCTAAATCAATGAATGGATAGAATAATTAATGGGCAGACTGCACAAGCTGGAGTGTCCTCATCCAGAACTTTGAATTAGGAAGAGCCAGGGGTTGTCCAGCCAAAGAGCTTGCTCCCCACCCAGCCTAGAAGCTGGCTCATGCTTTCCTGCAGCCCACTCCATGTCAAATTACCAGAGGGAAGAATCCAGCAGACCCAGCTGGATTAGAGTCTTCTCTGGGTACAGAAACTTAGGCCCTCAGTGCAGGCAGGCCATGTCTTAGGTCTTGGCAGAGTTTCTTTCTGGGGCTCAGTTCTCAGGAAAAGGGATCAATCAGTGGGCAGATTTCCCAAAAGGTCTACAGACCAAGATGTGAGGTTGATTTTCACATTCCTTGAACGGTATGGCTATTGTGGTTTTTGAGGCACTGTGTGTTTTCAGAACCTTGAACTAAAGCAGCCATCTTTGAGATGAAATGGCCACGGCCATCAGGAGTCTGAGAGACTGTTCCTTTGTGAAGTTCACTTCTGTGCACAGCTGGAGTTTCTTCTTGGTTTAAATTGTAATGAGTTGGAAGAAGAAGAGCTAATTCAGCTGTTCAATATGAAGCCAGACATTGAGAGAACTGTACATTAGTGTCCTGTACTGTTAAAGTTCTAGAAAATAGGTAAATAGACTTTTGTGGAGAGGTCCATGTTTTGGGAATAAAGGGGCTTCTAGTATCTCTTGCTGTGAGTGAAAGACAATTCACTAGGTTAAAATTTTACAATGTGGGGCTGGAGAGATGGCTCAGAGGTTAAGAGCACTGACTGTTCTTCCAGAGGACCTGAGTTCAATTCCCAGCAAAACCACATGGTGGCTCACAATCATCTATGATGAAGTCTGGTGCCCTCTTCTGTAAAACTGTATGCATAATAAATAAATAAAAAAAAAATCTTTAAAAAAAATTACAATGTTTTCTCTTTTGGGCAGGTATGCTATTCCTCAGTAAAATTTAAGTTAAACAAAAAACATAAAGCAATCCCGCCATGGGAAGATTTTCTAGAATTTAATCTAAAAATCAGGCCACAGAGGGTGGTTCTACTTGTTGCTGTTTTGTCTGGTTTGGTTTGTGAGACAGAGTTTCTCTGTGGAATGGAGGCCTGGCTGTGCTGGAACCAGGCCAGCTTCAAACTCACAGAGACCCTCTTGCCTCCCTCTTCTTTAATCTCTGGCTACAACTAAAGGTGTGCACTCACCTCTTGTGTTAATTAAAAAACAAAACAAAACAAAACAAAAAACTGTCCCATCAGAAATGTCTTTGGTGGCTGGGATGGGGTGGGGTGGCTTAGACAATAAATGATCTATATAGTGCAAGCGTAAGGACCTGAGTTTGGATCCCTGGCATGTAAAAACTGAATGCAGTGACATCCAGCTGTAACCCCAGTGTAGGAACAGGGCAGGCAGCCTCCCAAAGCAGTGGTCCCAGGTTCTAGTGAGAGATCAGGCTGTCCAGAGGAATAACGCCCAACCTCAACCTCTGTAAGGATTTCTGGCATTCCAGGTAACCAACCCAGCTCAGGTGGGAAGCACCTTGTACGGAGGCACGCCCCTGGGTGTGGCTGCATACAGAAGCACCTCCCTGGAAGCACCATATCTGTACACACCCCTTCTCTTAAAAGAGACTGTGTGCATGCTCCTATCTCTTTCTCTGTCTCCTGCTCTCCTGCTTCTGCACCCGCCTGGAAATTCTCTCTTAAATAAACTCTGTGTGTGGCCTTGATAGTGTATATTTGCTTTCATGCGTGAAACTAACAGCCTCCCACATTCTTGTGAATACATTCGTGTGTGCACACCCATGAACATATACTCAGAATCATTTAGGGCTAGGCAGAGAGCAGAGTAGGTCGAGTACTTGCTTAGCATATGACAGACTCCAGGCTTAACCCTCAGAACTGCAAAAAATGCAAAAAGATAAAAAATTAAATTAAAATACAGTTGGTTAGTGGGGTTACCGTTGTTAGTCTTTTCTTGTCTCTCTCTTGAGATACATTTTATCTTTAATTGTGTGTGTGCATGCACAAGTGCCCTGGGATCCCAGGACATCAGAACCTCTGAAGCTGTGGTTACAGGCCGTCACTGGATGTGGGTGCTGAGGCACCTCCGTTGCCCCTCTTTGTTCTGCTCTCTAGGACAGACTCCCTAAAAATCCAGGCTACTCTGAAATTCTTAGCCATCTTCTCCTAAACTCCAGAGTGCTCTGCTGCAGGCGTACATGCCTCTCTCTGTTTTATTAGTCTTTAAACAAATATACATTTTATAAATTCCTGTTTTAATTTTATTTTCTTTCTGTAGTGCAAGGAATTGAATCTAGGGTCTTGCTAGTGAAGACACATACCCTACTACACCCCCAGCTCTTGGCAGTGATTTCTGATGTGGTGAGTACTGATGGATAAAACTGGATCTATGTGAAGGATAACACGACCTAAGACCCAACATTTCAAGAATGTCACACTCCACCTCTTTTCTTTTCTCTAACTCTTTCCCCCTCTTTAATCAATTGAAGCCAAGGCTCAAAGGTAGGGTCTGGGTGTCTCTCCAGCTCCTGGCATCAGGAATCCTACTTTGTCCCAAGTTTCAGTCTTCAGTGGGTGGAGAAAAAGAGAAACCTGAATGTACATCAGTCGCTGGGTGCTTTCCCTGGGAAGCCCAGACAGACTGAACATCAAACAGGGTTTCTGGTCCTGTGTTTGGGTTCAGTACAATCCTTCTGCATCACCGGCTGGGACAGATACCAGGCCTTCAGGTCTTTAGACAAACATGAACACCTGCACTTATTTTAGAATGACTCCAGTGTGAAATTCAAGGACGGTTTTGAGTCACTTGTCCTCACCCAGAACAATCCAGATTGCTGCCAACCTTTTCTAGGAGAACGAAAGGAAGGAAGAAGGAACCACCAAAGACATCATTAGAACCCAGAGTCTGGGGCACCTTCACAATCAGAACGGAGGGCACCAATCTGTACCCCAGGCAGGTATTTACATCAGGAAATCAGACTAATTAAGTACCCTAAAACCCCTAACATTTTCAAGGTTGGGGTGGCCTAGACCTACCATGTAGCCAGATGAACCCTGATCCTACCTCTATCTCCCAAATGCTGGGATTACAGGCATGCACACATGGGTTTGCTTCTCAAATTTTAACAAAGAAATGCCTCTGCTTATTTGATATGTAAAATTCTCATCTCTCCTCAATGTCTGAGTAGTCAGAGTTTCCAAAAGCCAAAGGAAAGCTCACTCAGATCAGCCCTCCAGCTCGTAGATTCTGTCCCACAGGAGCAGCCTCCTAGCTGCCAAAGGAGCTGGGCTGGCCCCTTCCTTCCCTTCTCTCTTACCTTGTCTAGCAGGGAATTTGTTAAAGATTTCCATGGGGTCCCAGGCAGATGGTTTAGGAAATAAAGGCACTTGCTGTGCAAGCCAGAGAGACCAGAGACCAGAGTTTAATTCCCCAGAACCCATGGTAGATGGAGAGAACAGGATACTTGAGAATTGTCCTCTGACATGCTGTAGGACTATGCTTTTATAACCTGTAAATATTTGTGACTGTAAATACTGGTTTAATAAAATGCTGATTGGCCAGCAGCTAGACAGGAAGTAGAGGCAGGGCAACCAGACTAGGAGAATTCTGGGAAGAGCAAAGACAGAAGCAGAGAAAGATGAGAATGCTGCACTGACAAAAAGGTACCATGCTACATGGCCAAACATGGACAAGAATCATGGCTTAGTTTAAGAGTAAGAGTTACAAAGTGACAGGCCAGTTTATAATTAATATAAGCCTTTGTGTGATTATTTGGGACTAACTGGCTATGAGACCAGACAGACAGGACAGAGAAACTTCTGACTGTACTGATATCCACACATGCCACATGTGCCACACTCTCTCTTAATTACACACACTCTCTCATAACATTTTAAAAGGGTGGTAGTAGTGGTGGAGAGATAACCCAGCAGTTAAGAACATGGGCTGCTCCTGCAGGGGACTGTGGTTGGGTTTCCCAGTGCCCACATTGGGCGGCACATAACAAACTGCCTGTAACCAGCTCTGGCTTCTGTGGGTACCTGCACACACATGTTATACATACACACATTCAGGCGCACAGACACATAAAATATTTATGTAAGTAAATAAATCTTTCTTTTATAAAGACCTCATGGGGCTGGAAGATTAAAGAAAGATAGAATTACCTGAGCTGATACATTCATAGGGTTACTGTCATTCAAAGCTGTCTCGTCTGTCTTCATACCTGAACAGCCTATCTTGCAGGCTTACCTGCCCCAGGTACCCAGCCTAGACTCTGCCAGGGGGAACCTGGCATGGATAAGAGCTTTTCCAGAAACTTTTGTTGCCCTAGGGATGCTGTTCTTGGATGATCTTCCTGGCATTTTTGATCATTCTCCCTTACACCAGTCACCATTCTTGTTCCATGCCCATAGGCCTCCAGTGTGACAGCTGCTCTTGATCTACCAAGATCTGGGCTGAGGCCAAGCAGCAGGGCTCTCGTGAGATGATGTCCTCTGGGGCAGCGGTTGCCTCACCGCCAAGCTCAGCCTAGAATGGTCTCATAAGTAGGTCAAAGGGAGCAGGCTGTCATCCCTGTGGAATTCTGCATTTGTTTGTTGAAATTTTTTTTTTATTTTCTGGTCCTGGGGCTGGAACTTAGGTCTTTATTCATGCTAGGCAAGTGCTCTATCACTGTGCTATGTATAGTTCTTTCCATTTTTCAGTTCCCTTGAACTTGGCCATTCCCCTAAGACGCTGTCATCAGTGGTCTGTGACACTGAGCACTAGGCCAGTCTTGGCCATTTTTTCCCCAAGACTTCTATGTAGAAGGCTGGCCTCAGACTTGAGGTCCTTCCCCAAGTGCCTCTGGAGGGCTAGAATCACAGAGAATATTACCATCCATGCCAGTGCCTCTTAATTGGATTTTTGAGATGGGACCAGAGATGAGCCTTCAATGGATAGAGAGTGCTAGACATATGATAGCAAAAGTATTTCAGGGCTGGTGAGATGGCTTGGGGATAAAGGTACTTGCCACCATGCATGCCTGATGACCTTAATTCGATCTCTAAAGCTCATGTAAAGGTGCAAAAAGACCACTAACTCCACAGAGTTGTTTCTGACCACTTCACATATGCAACAGGAACCACACGCATACACATTATATCATGTACATTCTCTCTCTCTCTCTCTCTCTCTCTCTCTCTCTCTCTCTCTCTCTCTCACACACACATACACACACACACACAAATAATAGACTAAATGCATTTTTACTTGTTTTGGGGGAATTAAACCCAGAGCCTCGAAGTCTACTGCTGGGCTATACTCTCAGCCCTAGGAAGGAAATTTTTAAAAGCCACCTATATCTCACTTCTCAGAGATATCCACAGTCAGTTTTTAAGGGCTATTCTTTCCTTCAGTAGATTCTTTTTAGTAGAATTAAAGCCATGTTGAGTGCATGATTTTGGGTTTAATGTTCACACACTGTATTGATCCTTCCACCTCTGGGGCTTTGACTTAGTGAATGGACTTGGTCTCCACTGTGTTGCCCCGTGGAGGAACAGAAGAGGCCACCTTTGGCACACAGTTCTGCTAACACTGGGCCCAGGCAAATGCTGCCTGGCTTTAGAAGTTGCCAGCTCCTGCCCTCTATCCCAGAGGAAGGTCTGTCTAGGTACTAGTCAAGGCAAGTGGGCATGTCCATGGACATAATCTTGTTTAATGGGCAGGCTTCACATCTGCATTAGAGCCCGTGAACATGCTTGTGTTAATAGTTCAAGGAGTTATGTGTAGCTTGTCCTTAAGGGTTTTTAGCAGATTGTAATAAACTTGAACCTCAGCCTTCTGATATGAATAGACCACAATTCCATTGGGTCTTTAGTTTTCTTTTTATTTGAGACATCTCACTATGTAGCCCAGGCTGTCACTAACCTCACAAAAATCCACCTTTCTCTGCCTCCCAACTACTAATATTAAAGACTTGTATAACCACACCCAGTAATAATGTAGCCCTGGCTGTCCTTGAACTCATGGTTCTTCTGTATACACCTCTTCAGCATATCCCACCAGTGTGAGCCCATACAATTATTCTATTGAGTCTTTAAATATACTTATTCAGTCACTTGAAATGATGTAAAAAGTATATTTCTGGATGGAAGAGTGAAATTACTAGTGAGGGGGGGGGAACGGGAGAATTCCAGTCAAAATGAAGTCAGGACTGTCTTAATAACATGCCTTGTAGACTCAGATATGTGTTTAAGCTCTGGAAGATGTGTATTTAACAGATTAAAACAAGATCTGCCTGTTCAAACCTTTTTGAACATTTGCTAATCATGAAATTCACTGGGATATGAGAATTCCCATATGAGAATTCAGTCTTTCACCTGAAGTTGGAGAAATCTGGACAGGCCTATAGGCTGTGTTCCTGGTAATGGAGGGCACCTGCAGAACTGCATGGAACCACCTGAGAAAAGCATTAGTTTGTGTCCCTAGAAGATCAGAATCCATTCTTGCTGTTTGACTCATTTCACCTGACCCTGAGGGCAGTGTCCGTTCCTCTGTGGGTGCTGGCTGTCCAAATGTCTAAGATACTTCATCTTCACAGATGGGGGGCCTTCTAGGTCAGGGCTGTGAAATGCTGAGCCTTGGGAAAGCCAGGCTGAAACATAGTGTTTCTTAAGGGCGATGGCCTCTCTGGTGACCCCTAGGAGACACTCATGAGCTCTGGGACACCTGTCCTTCTGTCCTTCTGGGTCTTTTGCTTCAGTACTTCATCTCCACTCTGTCCCCTGTGTGTGTTGTAGGAGGTTTGTGGGCTGGACTTTCCCGTCTAGCCCAGAGGTTCGGTCCCACTCTCAGCCCCACTTAGCCTCAAATAATCACACACACGCTTAAATTATTTTTACACTGATCGACCTGGGGCCCAGGCATAGAACTTGTTAGTTCCTTAGTCTTAAACTAACCCATCTTTCTTATCCTGTTCAGCTGTGCGGCTCGATACCTTTTCTTAGAGCAGCATTTCAGCTTCTTTCCTCTGTGTCTGTGTCCCCTCCCTGTGGCGTCTATATCTGGCATCTGTCTCTGCTCTGAGATGTTCCCGAGTTTCCTTAGCCTGATAGCCCCGCCCACCCTTCCTGTCTGCCTTTTGGCCAATCAGCTTTTATTAAACCCATAGGCAGAACAATTATTTAAAATGTAACAATAATCCCACTACATGCGTGAGCTGGTCATGGGTTGTGTCTCCCTGGTTTGAACCCTGTTCTTCGTTCCAGTTCCAGATCACTTATCCACAAGTTCCCGCCACAGCTCACCTTGAAGCTGCCACAAGCCTCTCCTTTACCACACTCTACCCAGCTCCTTGTCTCAGTGACAGTGTGAGCATGTCCAGCTGAAGACTTGGGAGTCACTATTGGTTCCTCCTTTACTCCATCTGTGCACTAATTTCTGCTTATTTGTTCATTGGTGGCTCCCGGTGTAAATGCTAAGCACCCCCGCTGTACCAGGCATGTGTTCGGTAGCTATTGCTGAGCAAAACCAGTCAATATCTGGTTTAGTTTTGGAAATAGACAGTGTCTATAGAAACATGTCAGGGCTGGAGACATAACACAGTGAGGATCTAGCAGACATGAGGCTCCAGGTCTGTTCCTAGCACCTCATAAACAAGGTGTGGTGATGCACAGCCGGATCTCAACAGGAAAAGAGAGTCGGGAGGATCAGATATAGGTCAGCCTTGGCTATATAGTGAGTTGAAGGCTAACCTGAGCTATATGAGGAAGCTTGTCAGGGTGGGCGGGGGAAGAGAGAGAGAGAGAGAGAGAGAGAGAGAGAGAGAGAGAGTGTTACGTTTGGTGATGGGTCAGAGAAGACTACCCAAGAACAGCCATACAAGAGAGAGCAGTAGTGGACTAGATGGCAGTCTAGGTTCTCAGCAGGCAGAGCAGCTCTGTCTTGGTCCAGATGGGGGGGAAAGAGTGAGGAAGCCTTCCCAGGGTGAGTGGGTGAGGTTTGGGATGAAAAGTACGTAGGGGTATTGCGAGGTTACAGACTTATATGCAGAATCAGTCTGGCTACGTGTGGGAATCAGACTGGGTAGATCTGGAGGGGAACAGGGAGACCAAGCCACCAGCTTCCTTACGTTTCAAGATTAAATTTATTCATTTTATTTTATGTGTGTTTTGCCTGCATGTATTTTTGTGCATGATCACTCTTGGTGCCTATGGAGATCAGAAGAGGCTATCAGGTCCTATGGAACTGGTTTCGCAGTGATTCTGAGTCACTGTGTGGGGGTTGGGAATTAAACCCGGGTCCCCGCAAGAGCCTTTGCCCCTGATCCAGCTTCCTCTTTATGCTCCTTGAGCCATGGCCGCCAGCCTAGGCTTGCCTTGCCTCTCACTGGCTCAGATCTACTTTTAACGTCCATCAATAGGGAAGGATGGAAACCCATCATCTTTATCTGAACTCAAGAATTCAGCTCCCTTACTGTGGCCTTCAAGCCTTTGTCACCTCTCGGTGTCACTTCCAATTGTCCTGTGTGCCTTCTCTAGGTCCTGGCTAGGAGAGGCGGGATTGAGAGTTGGAAGTGGTCTAAAGGACAAAAGTAGTTAAGTATGTGTCAAATCCGAGGGCAAGGCCAAGGTCCATCCACAAGAGCCTAATGGCAGGCTGATGGCAGGGGACCAGGGCCAATGCTTGGAAGCTTAGAAACAAGATCCTTGACGGGTGGTGGTGCCCGATCAAAGGACCCTGGGAGATGAGAGCATATGGGCCCTGAACTAGTGAACTGATGATCCTAGCTAGCTAGAGCCATAGCTGATGAAAGATGGGCAGTTGTCTATGATGTATAAGTCCCTGAGTTTAATCCCTGGCACCAGGAAAATAATAATAATCATGTGTGGGACTCAGATATTTGGAACTCAGAAAGCCTATGACAAAGACAGACTTGGTAGGAGAAAAAGGCCAACAGGAAAGTTCTTCACACTCTACCCGCCTGTAGCCAAAATAAACCTTACAACAAGCCTCAAAGCTAAGAAGGCACAGAGACCGGACCTGAGCATCTCTTGCCATTTCCACACCAAGATCAAAGCCACAGTCACATCCATGTCATAGCTGCTTAACACATATAAGTCAAGGGACACTAAAGGCTACTCCATGTACCCCAAAGGGCTGTGACTGCTGGGGAGCCCCACCGCTGAAGTAAATGAACCTCAGTGTGAGTATAGGCCTGGGAGCATCCCTGAGCAGGGTCTTTGGGGACCATAACTGTTTGCAGTTGGCATGGTAACCAGGAGACTATGACATACTTAAGGGTGGGCGGGGCCACAGAACACAAGCTTTAAAGTAAGTGAATCATGTGTGGTTCATTTAATTTTAAAGGAGGCCTCTGAGCAGAGCTTAGAACAATTTTTTCCTCTGAGTGCCGCTTCCCAAAGGTACTCACAAAACAATAAGGTGTGACCATAATGGCTGCACTGAGTTGTCTTTTGGACAGTGTTAGAAGGGACATAAAGAAGGTGGACAGAGAATTAAGGCAATTGAGATGTATCGACGAAATCAGCTCCCGCTGCCTGTGTGACTTGTACATGCACCCGTACTGCTGCTGTGACCTGCACCCGTACCCCTACTGCCTCTGCTACTCCAAGCGATCCCGTTCCTGTGGCCTGTGCGACCTCTACTACCCATGCTGCCTGTGTGACTACAAGCTGTACTGCCTTAGACCATCACTCCGCAGCCTAGAGAGGAAAGCTATCTGCGCCATTGAGGATGAGAAAAGAGAGTTGGCCAAGTGAGAGGGTCTAACCGTAGGCCTGTGGAGTGAGGGCAGCAGCCACAGCCGTGGGGGAAGGGGACAGTGGGGACAGTGACGGGTGAATAGACAGGAGAAGAAGCCAAGACAATGACTCAGGTGGCCAGGGCAAGGCTTACGTGAGCCCGTGCTGGGATTTCAGAGTGAGGTTCTCCAAAGTCAGCGGAGGTGGTGGGCTGGTGAAGTTGGGGGGAGTTGAGAGCAAGAATGCCTGTGTGATAAAGGAGGTGGTGGGTTAGGGAAAGGAATCGAGGGTGGGGGGTGGGGGGTGGGGGTGGAGGGGTGAGGGGGATCGTTATAAAGCTATTGGAAGCAGCAAGCTCAACATTTCTTCTGGGTATGACTGAAGTGATCTGAGTATTTTGGACATGCAGAAGTCATAATCATTGATCAAATCCTTCATGTTTGCCAGAAGCCTCAGGACTGGATGCCAGAGGAAATCTTTCTTCTATCCAGTTTTAGGCAAAGAATTGCTGTAGAGTAAGGGTTGCTCTGTTGACCTCGCTTTCCAACCTCAGGAAGAATTCACAGGAGAGTTAAAGGGCTTTCACTGAATTAGGTCATTTAACCGAGGGAGTTATATTTCCTTAATCTTTTCCTAACTTTTCCCATATACCTATAGTCTAGGGAGGGCACTGTCCCCTGATAACTGACTCTACACCCATTAATTGAAATAGGGAGAAAAGATTGAAGGTATGGGAGCTCACTCCTGTAGATCTTTGCACTCTGGAGGCCGTGGCAGGAAGATCACAGGTTCTTGGCCAGCTTCTGATCCATAATGAGTATGAGGCCAGCTTGGGCAATGTGAGACTGTCTCAAAAAATTTTTAAAAGGGGATTGGAAGTTGAAAAGTTCTTTTATGTGTGAATACATCAAGTGAAAAGGCAAGAGTCAGAAAGATCATGTTTAATAAGGGACTTCATTAAAATATAGTAGAAACAGATACGATACATGGGAAAATGTTAGGTGAATAAATGGCTGAATGGAAGGACTAGTGGGTGTGTGGATGAACAAAGCCCCTTGACAACAGTAACTATGGTGTCTTATTGAGAAGAGTAGTGCTGATGAGGTCATCAGTCACAAGGTCAGGAGCAGACCTACCTGACAATCTGGATGGAGCAGTCACCTACAAATTTATCTACAGTTTTGACCCAATGTTTCTTTTTATTCCTCAGGATGTCAAGTTACCAAACCCACACTGTACAATAGGGACTGGATAATATTCACTCCAAACATTAAGTGCTCTTTGTGACCTGGTGTCCGTCTGCTCTCCATGGCTCTGAGACCTGTCTTGGTCATCTGGCTGTCCCTACTTCCTACTCTTCCAGGGCAGATTCTTGTCTGCCCGCTGTCTGGGTTCTGCCTTTTCACAAGACTGTTTCTTGGCACACAGTAGAGTCCACCTCAATCCTCGCTCTCAGGGGAGTGATTCAGTGTTTTCTCTGCTCTGTGGTCCTTGCCCTGGTAGTGTCTGTCTCCTTAGTACCGGCAGCACATATGAAATGGGCAATGGCCTTATTTACTTCCTGGACCTGGGGGCTCCGGATTGCCCTCCTTTATCTCTTTGCCATCAATTTTTCTCCCAATTCATGCCACCTTGCAAAAGTTCCTTGCTCTATTTCCAACAACCTGACATTTCACTGTCTGGAAGGGCTCAGTGTCATTTGTAAACCTGCAGCTTCAGTCTTCCTGAATAGAGGTAAAAACAGTAAAGCCCAGATCGGAGTTCCCATCTCAAAGAACTCATGGCTCATTTTTCTGTCAATGAAATTACTTCTTTTTTCTTTTCTTTAATTTAGCTTCTCAGTGGCTGAATAGGTCTCTAAATAATCAATCTCCATTCAGGTTTTTTGTTTGTTTTGTTTTAAAACCATCCTTGGTATGAATCTGTGCTCAAGGATTTTGAGTTTAGAATTCATATTTGCATGCCCTTTTGGCCCTTTAAAGAATGCCTGGGTATTGGTAAGATGTGACATGTCTTTTCTGATGTCTGACTATATTGTCCAGAAAGTTCTTTGTCCTTATCTTTAATCACCTCATCTATATTGAACTTCTGTGTGTGTGTGTGTGTGTGTGTGTGTGTGTGTGTGTGTGTGTGTATGTGTGTGTGTGTGTGAATCTCTCTAGTATTTTCTTCTACTCGGCAAGAAGACTGGAATAGCAGTTTGTAGATCCCCTCCACTTGCTGTTTGGTGTGTATATGTGTTCAGTGGGCTGGTTTTAGACAAGGATTTAAAAGTCCTGCCCACTACCATTGTTTCTTAAGTGCTGCTTTAGAAGACAGTGTCTTCCTTAGCAGGACCAGACTCAGATCTTCTGTTTCCTCAGCCACTTCAGGATGTTCTTACCTTTGGCACTGTAAGCCTCAGCAGTGGCCTGTCCCTTCCCTCACCTTTGGATTCAAAGGGATGGTGTGACAGGATTTGGTTTCCTTTCACGAAGCCACCCCACCAGCCTGAGTCAGCATGTGCATCCACACCTCCCGGGCTTCCCTGTCTCTTGCACTAAAGCTAGAAAATTAACAAAGCCTCGTCCTCCCTCAATCCTGTGTAACCAATGGATACCCATGGTGACACTAACTTCTAGCTTGAATCCTTACAACCCAGTGTACCTTAGTTTGCAGTTGTGTCCTTGAGCCGCACTGGGCTCAGCCCTGTGCCCTTTCCCAAGACTGCCTTTCACCCACTCACCCAAGCATCTGTGGTTAGCCTGACTCTTAATAAGAAATTCCCTGGGAAGTCTCCCACACAAACCATGCCATCTTGGAACCTCAAATATTTTTCTTCTACTTCACTTTCACACTATGAGTTTGAGGTTTTCACTGAATCTTCTCAGTCAGAGGCTGATGCAAAGCAGAGGTTCTATGGCTGTCATGAAGAAGAATCCCCCTCCCCCTTCCTTCTGGGTTCACTGAAAGGAGGAAGTAACCGTCTTCAAGTGTCTTTTTTTCTCTAGGTCTCAGAATCCATCACCACTTGATTACACAGGGAAGAGCCGATGCCCATGTAGGTCAAACGCAGTTTTTGATTTTATTTTCTGTGCTAGAAATAAAGCCCAGGTCCTTGTGTATGCTAAGTAAGTATTCTACCACTGACTTACCCTCCAGTCTCAGATGCGTGTCTTGTTATCTGGTTTAACCTTTTTGTTTAATGATAAGCTTGGGACTTGTTCACTGAAGGTCTCAGAACTAGGGTAAGCCTGTTTAAAGGAGAGCCTGCACAGCGTGATAAAGATGACATACAGCTCGTGGAGTAAAAACCAGGTGCCTAGCATTTCCTGTTTAATACCTTGGTCGGCTATTGTCTCAGTCATTTTATTTATTTTTTTTAAACTTTATTTATTTATTTATTTGCCTTGGTGTTTTGCTTGGAACTGGAACTACAGACAGTTGTTAGCTGCCATGTGGGTGCTGGGAATCGAACCCGGGTCCTCTGGAAGAGCAGACGGTGCTCTTAACCGCTGAGCCATCTCTCCAGCCCCGTCTCAGTCATTTTATGTCAATGAAACATTAAGGAGCAGTGTTCTTGATGACGGTAGAACAAGACCACATCTGCCCGAGCCCAGAGCACATGTGTATAGCCAACTGTCAGCTTTCAGCATGTCCCTGAACCAGTGTTAGTGCCATCACCGGAATTTACTAGAAAGGCAAAGTCTCAGCTCTGTACCAACCCAGTGAATCTAGAGTTCAGGTGGGCAGCAGACACCCGTGTCTTGTGAGCCCTGCTGGAAGAAGGATGCACCACACAACATGCCACCTGCTCCCTGCTGTAGAGTGACTTTGGTCCTACTCCAGAAGTCTGAGGAAAGGCAAGAAGCAGAAAAAGAAAGCAGAGAGGGAGCTGAGGAGACCTCAGTTGCTAAGGTGCTTTTTCCCACAAGCAGGAAGACCCGAGTTCAGATGCCCAGCACCCTCACAAAAACATTGGGTGTGGCATCTATAACCTCAGCACTGGGAAGGTAGAGACAGAAGGATTTGGGGTGCTGGCAGCCAGTGCAGTCTAATTGAAGGTCCAGGTTCAGAGAGAAACCTGTCTCAAAACCTAAGGTTGCCTAATGTCAGCCTGGCCTCCACTAACACATGTACACACACACACACACACACACACACACACACACACACACACACACACACACACACACACACACACACGGCAGGGACAGAAGCAGGCAGCTGGAAATAAAGATTAGATGTGAGGAGAAGAGTCTAGAGAGAGGCCACCTGCCTGTCTCTTCAGAGCATGTCTTTGCTACTTTCTTTCTCACCAGGTTGAAATTGCTCTTTGTGGGAACAGCTGAGTATATTAACGCTACAGGGAAGGCAGGGTGTTTTGTATTCAAGAGTGTGGACTGACGTGGACGTGACCACAGCTGTGTCCAGGAGAAAAGTGGGGAGCTCTGTGTGCAGGCCAAGTCTCCCCCTGCCTGAAGCTGACAAGCTTCCCTTAATCCAAGGGAGTGAAGCACAGGAGGCCATGCCCCCTGGCTCAGAACCTTGCAGTCATGGACAAACTCATTTGCGGTTGTGAGTACCCACCAGGCAAGAGGCATGTTCCAAGTTGAGAGTTGAGTTTGATGAGGCAAATGTGCCCCCAACACATGCTCACATGCTCCTGCAACCACACATTCCTACGCATAACAATTAATGTTGAAGTGATAAGAAACCTAGCCTGACTGAGAGTTTTAGATAGTTTTCTGAAGAGTCAAAGTGTGTGATTCCTAGATGGTGTGGGACCCCTGGATAGTGTAGGACCCTTGGATGGTGTGGGACCCCTGGGCAATGTGGGATAGCATGAAGGCCCTAGACAGTGTGAAGCTCCAGACAGTGTGGGACCCCTGGAAAGCATGGGGCCCCTGGACAGTATGGGACCCCTGGAAAGTGTAGGGCTTGTGGATGGTGTGTGGCCCCTGGATGGTGTGGATGGAGTAGCTACTGCAGGGCCAAAAGACAAGGCGATAGGAACACAAGAAGGCAAAAGTAGCCAGTAATAGAATATACCTACTGTAGTTGGGACTCAGGTATCTAAGAGGAAACAGATCTGAAAGCTGGCTAAGATTGACAAGTCAGAAGGTTCCCAGGTTAGGCTCCAGTTCCTGTGGTGAGCAGGCCAAACTTTTCCTAGAAGAATCAGCTAAGGCTTAGAGAGCCTGCTTTCGATTCTCAGCTTGCCTTGTTGTGTGTCCCAGCACATCTTCACTGTTGTTAACATGAGGATTCCATGCTTCTCATCTAAACAAGACTGACTTTTCCTGTGTTGTGTGTCTGAATATACACATGTTCATGAGCACACACACACACACATGTACACACAGGTGTGCACACACACACACACACCATAAGCAAGTCTTAGAGGCCCTTCACATATGCCTTTGGCTGCTGCTTCAAGCCATAATCTAGCCAGAAAGGCTAGTGTCTAGGCTAGTGGTCTACACCTTTGTGAGGTCCTCTTGCCCACTCAGGGAGATGAGTCTCAGTCTACTTATATCACAGAGATAGTGATTTCAAAGAGGCCTCTTCCTTTTTTGTATGACCTATGATGCTTCAGCACATGAAAGCAAGGACTACCATGCTGCCTCAGTTTCCCCAGGTATGGTAGAAAGGAGATGAAGGACTCTGTGTCATCTGTTCTATTGCTTAAGTTTTCTGTTTGCTTCAGCATCTTCTAGGAATGGTTGGTTCTATTGGTAATTATGTAATTAGCTGGGTCTTCATTTGTAATTTTCCATACAAGAGTAGTTAAGTAATTCACATTGTTAAGCCAGGCTCATGAAGTTTTATCAAGTGAGATAAAATACAAATTAAAAGCAGTATGTATAGCATGATTCCATAAGAACACTTATAAATCTATGTGTATGTAGAAATCACATACACACACACACACACACACTCAGTGCACACACCCCAACACATAATTAAAATACAATAAAAATAAATCTTCAAAAAACTTAAAGTGATACAGTGATAATTTCATAGGTATCACAGAATTGTTATGAAATTTAAATTAAACACCACTATTGTACAAATCCTATTTGGTATATAATAAAAACCTGGAGCCAGATATTGGGGAAAAACTGGAATATCAGAGAAATAGAGAAACAACCCATAGCCAATTCTCGCCCACCATCCCTCAGGTCTGTCTCCACAAAATCTTCTGATTTCAAATCTCTCTCTTCTCAGCCCACCAAGGAAGTATCCGGGAAATCTGAAAAACCCTCTTCTCTTCCTCCGCCCAGCTCTCTTAACATCCTCTTTCCACATTCCTAAAGCTAAGATTAGAGGTGTGGGTCAGCATCCACTGACCTTCATAGCTTGGCTCTGTGGTTGACTCTCTGACACTCCAGACTAATTTTATTAAATATCTGTCAGCACACACTGCCTCTGACGTTCTTAGCACTTGGAAGGGTACATTTTAAGGAAAAGAAAACAAAGGTCTCCCATCCTGGCTGAGGGTCAAGCATCATTGTAAACACATTTCATGCATCAGGTAAGTAGCACAGTAGGCGGGTCGCTTGTCACTTGTCCTAGCTGAACTGAGGCAGAGAAAATCTCAATAACTTATCTGCACAGCAGAGCCAAAGATGTGAGGGAAGACAGTCCAGCGACCCAGAGGGTCACTGCTCTAGTTGGGTATGCCTCTCAAAAAAGAGCTATTTTTATTTATGTGTTTATCTCTGTGTGAGCATGTGTACATGACTGCAGGTGCCCAAAAGGAGAGATCGCCAGACCCCCTGAGCTAGTTGCAGGTGGTTGTGAGCTGAGAGAAAGGGTAGCAAGCATTCTTACCTGCTGCCATCTCTCCAGCACAGCTTCTTGATGTCTCCTCACTGCTCAGTTAGTGTGAGCTGCTGTTACTAAGGATTTACACAGCAGGACTGCTGAGTAGCAACTACAGCAGTTGACGGTCAGCAGCCAGCTCTTCAGGCCCCAGTTTATAGCTTACTCCGTTCATCCTCGCAAAAATGTCCCTCTCACGAGTGAAGTCAGGCTATTAGCGCAGGGTAGCTGGGAAATACACACACACAACAAACTCTTGCAAGATGATAGGATTCCTGTCAGCATGCCACAGGGAGATCGTTATGAATCCGATCTACACTGGCACTAGACAGACTGGGTTTCCATTGGCACCAGGGTCTCTCTTGGCTTAAGGAAGAAGCAGGCCAGAGCTCTCTTGCCTTGTCCTTGGCCAGTGAGCTTCCCGGTGGAGTGTCTGTCTCTGCCCTGTGATGGCCTAAGAGATAGGGCCATGCTTTGGTGTCCAGAGTACCTTCCAACTGTTGGGCTCAAGCACTGAGCTTCTTGAACAGCTGGGTCTACAGACACACACTATTATTATTGACTTTGATCTTTAAGATGCAGAGTTCAAATGCTAGCTTATTGGTTGTGTCTCATTAAAAACAAAAGAAAACAAAAAAATCTTAAGCTGGGGTGTAGCCTAGTCAAGTATGCTTTCCTAACTTCCTAACATGCATGAGGTTCAAACTTCAGCATCGAAAAACTAAAATAAAACTGTTTGTATATGATGAAATAACAGTAATGCTAATGGTAAGTAATCAAGCAAGACATAAAATGAACCAAGTCAGCACTGAGTAAAACATCATCTCTTAACTCTCCTTGGTGTTGTGATGTCTCACCACCATTATCACAGGTAAGGAAACTGAGTCACAGGCAGGTAAGGAATAGGCCAAGTTTCTATAACTTAGAACAGGAGGAGCTAGATTTGAGCATTAGAGAAAGATCTGAAAAGGCCACTGACTCTGATCAGGTTGAGGCACGGGGGGTGGGGGTGTGTTGAGTTGAGGGGTCTAATACTCTCTTCTCTCTGCCTCCCTTCCCAACACAGACTCAGAAGGACAACCAACAGAATCCTGGCCTCCTCTTGCTGCAGCAGCAACATTTTAGGGTCGGTGAACGTATGTGGCTTTGAACCCGATCAGGTCAAGGTTCGAGTGAAAGATGGAAAAGTCTGTGTGTCGGCCGAGAGGGAGAACAGGTATGACTGCCTTGGATCCAAAAAGTACAGCTACATGAACATTTGCAAGGAGTTCAGTCTGCCGCCATGTGTGGACGAGAAAGATGTGACATACTCCTACGGGCTGGGCAGCTGCGTCAAGATCGAGTCTCCATGCTACCCCTGCACATCTCCCTGTAACCCGTGCAACCCGTGCAATCCCTGCAGCCCCTGCAGCCCCTGCGGTCCCTGCGGCCCCTGCGGCCCCTGCGGTCCCTGCGGTCCCTGCGGCCCCTGCGACCCTTGCAATCCCTGCTATCCCTGTGGAAGCCGATTCTCCTGTAGGAAGATGATCTTGTAAGGCGTATGTAAGAACCTATGTCTTTAGCAGAAGTCAGTACTCCAGCCAGGCAGCTCGTCAGCATTCTCTTCCCCTTCCCATAGCCCGTGTGGTTCAAGTAGATAGGAAACTGAATACATAACTGCAATCCAATGGCATCGTGTGCTGGTCTTTTGGTTTGGCCCTCTGCATTGTTAGCTAATTGAAGAATTAAGGAACAGGGTGGAGGATGAGACCTGTTCTCCACGTCCTCCATACTCAACCTCTCAACCCAGAGGCATCCCGACACTAAGTGATCCTATGAAATGGCCCTGCCTGGGAAGAACACTGTTAGTTAGGTGGAAGATAATGCCCAGTGAGGATTTGGTGGTGGTGCAACCTCCTCCTCAAGCTTAACAGGACTGTGGATTTTACTGGGGGGATGAGACAGTCCTTAAGAGAATAGGGCAGTATGCAGCATGTTGCCAGTTCCAAGAGCAGGGCAGCCCTTTCATACAGTGATCCTCACCTCTTCCCATCCCCAGAGCTGCGTTTGCAGGCTTATGCAGGACCTGGGGATCCTAACTCTGCTCCTCATGCTGGTGCAGCATCTTTAACCACTAGCATCTCTACTTGAACTTGGATCCTCACTGACATAGCTCAAGAGCATTGTTTTTAAGGTCGGTCTTACCGTGTGTAACTTTGGCTGTCTGGGAAACTCATATAGATAAGGCTGGCCTCAAACTCATGGAGATTCTACCTGCCTTTGCCTCCTGAGTGTGGAGATGGAGGTACACGCCACACCTGGCTTACATAGTAGCTCTTGATTGCTAGGAAAAAGGAAGCATAAAGTAAAAGTGGACACTGGGGAGGAACGGGCTGAAGCTGGTCCCACCTCTTAGAGGAAACACAAACTTTTTTGCATTCGTTCTTTCATTGGTTTTAGCTGCAGGTGGATTAGACTAGTTTTCTTAGTGGGAGCTGCACTTGGGGATTACGTAGACCCGTAAAAATTCAAGTTCAATTGTTGAAGCTGTACTTTCCTGCTCCTGAACTTTCTTTTACCCTCCTGTGCCTAAAATCAATCTCAAGAATTGTAAAGAGAGAGTTGCAATAAATCCCCAGGAGGTGCAACTACCCTCAGCCAGAGGTAGAGAGTAAACCACAGGAATGCTGAAACACTATAGTTTGATGGCCTCAGTAAAAAGGCCAGAGGCAAAATGTGGATGAAGAGAAACAGGTTAAAATAAATTATAAGAGCTAATGGGACAAGCATAAGATAGGGCTGATCATGCATAACTAATAAGTCTCTATGACATGATTTGGGACTGGCAATTTGAGGAAGCCTGCTACATACACACACACACACACACACACACACACACACTAACACACACACATGCACACACATACACTAACACGAGCACGAGCACAGACACACACACGCACACACACATACACTTTAAAAGTACAAACTTTTAAAAAGCCATTGAGAGACTGGCTCTATGGTTAAAGAGCTTCCCGTTCAGGCATGAGGACCAGAATTTGGATGTGTAGTACCCACACAAAAAAGCAAGACCTGTGTGGTAGCCAGCCTGAAATCTCAGCGTTCAGGAGGCAGGAAAAGGATCTCTGAAGGAAGCTGGGGAGCGAGCTATACCAACAGAACCGGTAAGCTCTGGGTTCAGTAAGAAATTGTGCCTCATTAAATAAATACAGAGTGACTAACAAAGACACTGGGTGCAGCCTGTGGCCTCAGCTTTGCGCATTTACATGCATGCACCCACACAAATACACGTGTATGCACAGTCCCCACATGAGCGCACAACTCATTGAGGAGGTTCACGTGCCACCATTCAGGGGTCTTGACTGCATTTATTTTTCTCTGCCAGTGACAGAGAAGGCAAGAATAATCTTGAGCGAGCAGAGAAATGGCAAGCACAGTCAGCAGCTGATGGGTGGACCGAGCAGCTGAAGAGATGCTTTTGGTAGGGTGAAGAAGCAAGCCCATGCAGCAGGCACACCCAGGCAGAGACTCTCCACAGAGCAGAAGGGACTAGGGAAGCTGAACTCCTGAGGGAGTTTAAACTCTCTGAGGGGGTTCTTCCTCCCTGATTTAGGGCTGGTGAGTTTGAAAAAAAAAAAAAAACATAAAAACAGGATGACCAACTGGCCCACCAGTGCTGTAAATGTGACCTAATTCAGCCTTGAATTTAGGGAGCCCAATCCTCAGCAGGGAGCCTTACTGGGAAAAGAAGCTTCCAGGCCTTTGTTTCGAGCTGCCAGGCTTTTGTCTCAGGAGACGCCATCTTGGAAGCTTGCCATTTTTTGTTAGGTGGCCACAGCCCTTCTCCCTATCTGCCTGCCTATCAGGGAGTCTATATAACTCCCTCAGGGGAATCATAATAGAATGCAGACTGTGACGAATCTATTCAACAAATGATCAGAGTGCCTCTCTGAACGGATACAGCCACAAGGGGCAGGCAGAGCAATGTCCCTCCCTGAAGATGCTCACATTCTAGTTGGAAGACTTTAAGACTGAGTGAGGGTTACCAGGGATCACCCATGTGGACCCATGCAATCATAGGGTCCTTAAAGGGGGGAAGAGGGTCCCATCCAGAGGCAGGGATGTGAGAGGCAGAGACGGAAGTAATCCCAGCCAGAGGGCTACTAACCAAAGGGAGAACATTTGGGAGAAGCAAGAAAAGACACCTCAACACCAAGAGTCTTAAAGGGAACTCAGGCCTTCTGGTACTTTGGTTTAGAAGCCTAATGTCCTGAAATAGAAAAAATAGTGTTGTTTTGAGCTAAATTTGTGGCAATTTGCTACAGGCAACAGAAAATAAACACAAGACATTATTTAAGGTCCAGTAAGTTAGTGTTAGAAATAAGTTTGAGGTAGGAAAGAAAGCACCACTCCAACAGAAGTGTCTAGACAAGGCAAACTCTGCCCTTGGTCTAGCAGGTGTGCTTGGAAGGGCAAAGGCACAAAGATTAGAAGCACAATGGTTTTTATGTTAATTTAGGTGGAATTATGTCTTTTCCCCTTTGGCTGGGGTCCATCTCACAATCCGATTGGAGCCCGGGAGATGAAGAGGGAAAGGAAAGGGTCTGTTCCGGGCCATGAAAATCCTGGAATATAGCCGGGCTCTTTTTTTTTTTTCATTTTTTTTATTTGTTTTTGTCTTTAATGTGTTAAAAATTATATGTATACCAAAGAATTGGGGGGTTTTTTGGTCTTTCTTTATTATTATTATTATTACGAACAAAGAAGTCACACTTTCAAGGTCCCCTCCCCCTCCACCACATCAGGTCATTTTTTCTTCTCCCCAACTCCCCATCCCCTCCCTGGGCAGGCAGCAGACCGTCCCATGGTCCCACTGTCCCTATACTGCTTTTGTCTAAAATTCACTTATGAGTGAGTGCATACCATGTCTATCCTTCTGCGCCTGTGTTACCTCACTCAGGACAATACTCTCCAAATTCATCCATTTGCCTGCAAAATTTTTTTTTTTTTTAAACTTTATTTATTTATTTGCCTGGAACTGGAACTACAGACAGTTGTTAGCTGCCATGTGGGTGCTGGGAATCGAACCCGGGTCCTCTGGAAGAGCAGACGGTGCTCTTAACCGCTGAGCCATCTCTCCAGCCCCCTGCCTGCAAAATTTAAGATGTTGTTTTATTTTTATTTTTTTAACTGCTGAGTAGCACTCCATTGTGTAAATGTACCCCAGTTTGTTAATCCATTCCTCAGTTGATGGGCATCTAGGTTGTTTCCAGGTTCTGGCTATTACAAATAATGCTGCTATAAATATAGTTGAGCTAATGCTCTTAGGATAAGAATGTGCATCCTTTGGGTATATGCCCAATAGTGGTATTTCTGGATTATTGGGGAAGTTGATTACCAGTTTTCTGATGAAACCATACTGATTTTCAAAGTGGCTGTACAAGCTTACACTCCCACCAACAATGGAGGAGTATTCCTCTTGCTCCACATCCTCTAGAGCACAGGTTATCATCTGTGTTTTTGATCTTAGCCATTCTGACAGGTGTAAGGTGGTATCTCAAAGTTGTTTTGATTTGCATTTCTCTGATGGCTAAAGATATTGAGCAGTTATTTAAGTGTCTTTCAGCCATTTGTAATTCTGTTGAGAATTCTCTTGTTAGCTCTGAATCCCATTTTTAATTGGAGTATTTGGTTTTTTGGCCTCTAGTTTCTTGAGTTCTCTATATATTTTAGAGATCAATCCTCTGTCAGATGTAGGGTTGAGGCTCAAAGAGGAGATTTGTGTGGAGTAGAAGCAGCCAGAGAATCTCAGATTCCAGCTGGGTGCAAACCAATACCACAGTGAAGTGTATGGAAAACCTTGAAGATCACACATCAGACTTATCAACCCATAACACTGATTCTATGTCCAGAACAAGCGAGGTCTACTCCAAAAATTCTTCTCCCCAGGGCCTCATGAGCTAGGTGTTCAACGCATAACAGTCACAGCTGGGCGGAGCTGAAGGCTCAGTGGCAGCATTACCATGAGAATGGAAAGTTGGATTAGATGACCCTGAACAGAATTATTCACCCACAATGAGAGAACTTTAAATATACTATGAGGGGAAAATGGTAAGGAACAAGGAAACATGCAAATATATCCTGTTCACATGGTACAATGTTTGCTCAGCATGCATCTGCCAGGATTGGTTCCCAGCATATAACCAGGTATGGTAGCTGTCTTAGTCATGGTCTTATTGCTGTGAAGAGACACCATGACCAAAAATGCCTATAGAAGAAAACATTTAATTAGATGCTTGCTTATAGTTCAGAGGGTTACTCCATGATTATCATGGTGGCTTGCCAGTAGGCATGGTGCTAGAGCAGTAACTGAGAACTCACATCTAGACTGCAAGATGGAGGCAGAAAGAGAGACTGATCCTGACTTGGGCATTTGAAACCTCAAAGTATACCCCCCAGTGATAGACCTCCTCCATCAAGGCCACACCCCAATCCTTCCTACACAGTGCACCACCTGGGAACCAGACATTCAGATATGATGGACCTCCTCCAACAAGGCCACACCCCCAATCCTTCCTACATAGTGCACCACCTGGGAACCAGACATTCAGATATGATGGACCTCCTCTAGCAAGGCCACACCCCCAATCCTTCCTACACAGTGCACCACCTGGGAACCAGACACTCAGATAAGATAGACCTCCTCCAACAAGGCCACACCCCCAATCCTTCCTACACAGTTCACCACCTGGGAACCAGACACTCAAACATGATAGACCTCCTCTAGCAAGGCCACATCCCCAATCCTTCCTACATAGTGCACCACCTGGGAACCAGACACTCAGATAAGATAGACCTCCTCCAACAAGGCCACACCCCCAATCCTTCCTACATAGTGCACCACCTGGGAACCAGACACTCAGATAAGATAGACCTCCTCTAGCAAGGCCACACCCCAATCCTTCTTACACAGTGCACCACCTGGGAACCAGACACTCAGATAAGATAGACCTCCTCCAATAAGGCCACATCCCCAATCTTTCCTACACAGTTCACTACCTGGGAACCAGACATTCAAATATATAAACCTAGGGACCTGTTGTCATTCAGGTTCATGCCTGCAAACCAGTGGGAGGAAGATCAGAAATTCAAGGTCATTGTGGGATTCATGAAACCCTGTTGTTAAAACTAAAACACAGATTATCCATGAAAAAATACACACCTTTTAAGTGGCTTAAGGTTTGCTACTCTCTTGATCCCAACTCCTACAAAATTATGCAAATCAAGAGACTTAAATCTATGTGTTCACTTTAAGAATGCCTGTGAAATTGCCCAGACAATCAGCGGTATGTATGGTATGCATTTCTGAGAAGCCACCAAGTGTCTGAACAATATCACTTTAAAGAAATAATGTATACATAAATAAAGGGTAGAGCTGGTAGGTTCTCCCGGGCTCCACAGTGGGGCAGGACATGACACCAGATTTAGTGGCCCAGGCCCAAAAAGACTGCCTGATTTTTGCAGCACATGCTTAAAAATGCAGAGAGTAACGTTGAACTAAAGATTCAAGGTACAGATTCTCCAGTCACTGAACATTATCCAGGTCAGCAAAGCACCTAAGGTGAGTGGCTGAGCAGAGTTAACACATGTTCCCTCCTTGCCACAGTGATATCATCCTTACTCAGAGGATGAAACTGATCCAAAGCCAGAAGAGGAGTCTGCGCAGGAGGAAAAGATATCCCCGAGAAACTAAAGAAACACACGTTATGGCATGGGAATACACACAGCATTGTCTTAGGGTTTCATTGCCATAATGAAACACCTTGAAAGCCTCTTGGAGAGGAAGGAGTTTATTCAGCTGACATGTCCACACCACAGTTTATCATGAAGACAGGACAGGAACTCACACAGGACAGGAACCTGGAGGCAGGAGCTGATGCAGAGGCCATGGAGGGGTGCTGCTCACTGGCTTGCTCTCATGGCTTTGCTCAGCCCGCTTTCTTATACCAGCCAGCACCACGAGCCCAGGGAGGGCTGGGCCCTCCCCAAACAATCATTAATTAAAAAGATGCCCTACGGCTTGCTGTAGCCTGATCTCAAGGAGGCATGTTCTCAGTTGAGCTTCCCTCCCATCCTATGTCTTTAGCTTGTGTCAAACTGACGTAAAACTAGCCAGCACACACAAACATCCAATAAATGCAAATAAAGTAAAAAAAATGAACTCAAATATACCCAAAAACATTATATATGTGTAAGGATCAATGCACATCTCAGACATGTGTCCAACTCACATGAAGCAACCCACAGCAGGGGCCAGCAATGAAGATGAGGACTGAAGAGGATAATAATAGCAATAAATGTGGAGGCAGGCACTGAGAGTCTTAGCATCACCACATTGGGAAGAAGTCTGACAAGAGTGATTCTGCACAGGGCTGGAGGGATGTGCATCTTTATGTGTTGGACATTTTGCGGGCATGTGTGCATGTGTACCACATTTGTGCCTGGGGGCTGCAGAGCTCAGGAAAAGGTGCCTGGTTACCTGGACCTGGAGCTATGGATGATTGTGAGATACCTCATGGGTGGGGAACTGAACCCAAAAACTGCATTTCAAGGAAGGTACAGAAGTTTGGAGTCTCAGCCATCTTTAAATACTTTGGAGGTGACACTCATGTGCCTCCAAGCCAGAGAGCCTGTCACAGGCAGATCTTAAACAACCTTCTAAACTGGGTGTGGTGGTACATAACCCTTCAATCCCAGCAGTCAGGAGTCAGAGGAGGGTGGATCTCTTCCAGACCAGCCTGGTCTACCAAACAGTTTCCAGGACAGCCAGGGCCATACAGAGAAACCATCTCAAAAAACAAAACAAAACAAAAAACTGGGCAGAGGGGGGATACTGACCCTTAAAATGATAGGCAACTTCTCTGTTATTATTGTGGGAAATTTTTTATCATGTAAGTTACTGGTGTGTGTGTGTGTGTGTGTGTGTGTGTGTGTGGTCTTTTGCTTTTGAGACTGGGTCTCATAAAGCTCAGATTTGTCTCGAACTCAGCCATTAAAGTGCATGGATCACAGGTACATGGATCACAACACTGGTCATCACTAACCACTTCTACTGACATTATTGCTTCTTATATTTTGTAATATCATGGGTTCTTGTTAAACTGTTCCAAATTTCTAAGGAGAATTAAGAGCCTTGGAAGAATTTAACAGATGTTTGGGATTTTTAAAGCTCATACTAAATGGCTGCAGGTGCCCAACTGAGCAAACATCTACCTCAATCTGCAGTTGAAGAAGAGAGAGTGATCTAGGGGGGAAGAACATGCCCACGGTTGCCTTAGGGGTTTTTCCTTTTGATCATATGGCTGTGTGTGGATATGAGCTAGTGAGCGCAGGTGCCCACACAGGTCAGAAGAGGGTGTCAGCTACCCTGGAGGTGGAATTGCTGTAGGTTGTGTGACACCTGATGTGGGTGCTAGGAACCAAATTCAGGTCCTTTGCAAGAGCAGTATAAACTCTTAACTGTGGAAATGTCTCTGCAGCTCTCCTTTCCTGCTTGCATTTAATTTTGGACTCACACCAATTCTTCCTTGGCGTCCCATATGCTGGCTGGGA
The DNA here is from genome assembly GCA_004025045.1 of Sigmodon hispidus. Classification (NCBI taxonomy): domain Eukaryota; kingdom Metazoa; phylum Chordata; class Mammalia; order Rodentia; family Cricetidae; genus Sigmodon; species Sigmodon hispidus. The sequence continues at coordinate 32,992 of PVIH01007161.1, forward strand.
TTACAGAAGTGAGCCACTTGGAGAGGGTTATACCTCTGTCTGTTTGTATGTTTTTTGTTTTGACAGAGTCTTACTATATATCTCCAGGCTGGGCTAGAACTTGCAGATTCTCTTGCCCCTGCCTCCAGAGTGCTGGCATTAAACACTTACACCACCATGCCTTGTTTTCTTTTGAGACAGGTTCTTACTATGTAGCTCTGGCTAACCTGGAACTCAGAGATTCACCTGCTCCTGTCTGCCTGGCCCCGCACTCCACTAAGGGTTATAATTTCTTAAGACATTCTTATTACAAGTTGGGGGATGTACCTCAGGTTGGCAGTGCTAGTCTGGACTGCTCAGAGCCCAGAGTTCAATGCCCAAGATGGCATAAACCTGGCATATTGGCTCATGCGTGGGAACCCCAGAACTTTGGAAGTGGATGCAGGAAGACCAGATAATTATCAGTGTGTTTAGAGCCAGACAAAATAAATTGTTAAAAAAGTTACACTTCAAACATTTCCTACATGTAGTTTAAACATAGGAAACAAGTTGAACTACTTGTTATCTTACTTTTAAGAAACACAAGAGAATAGAGTGTGTATCAGACCCAGAAGCAGAGGAGACACATAAGTGCAAGAAATTCTGATACTAGCCTTGGAGGTAGGCAGGATCTACATCTGCACACTCCCTTCTTCAGCGACCTCCATTACCCTGCCACACCCTGTTATTGGCTGGGAAAACCCCGTGGGAGGCGTGGCCCTGGTGTAATAGGTTTCAACATCTGGAGGATGCTAAACTCCCAACTCTGCCAAGTGTCTGGAAACTACAGCCGTCTCTTATTTGATGAGAGTAAACGAAGTAAACTGAGGTGAGGGTGGGGTGAGAAGTAAGTGGGGGGCCTGGGGGGAAAGAGTAAACAGAGGTGGGGAGGACGGTGTGAAGGGATTTTTTTAGGACTTGGAAACTTGGACTCAACAACTCTCAGCCTTTGAGAAGAGGTCAAGGACCGAGGAAGACAGAATAAACCTCACTGCCTGAAAAGATCGCCACAGGTAACATTGGCCAAGCCAGCATGCTGCCATGCTGGCCCGGGTGACTTCGGGCGCTTCCCAGTGCCTGTTTATTACCCCTGGAACAGGTCATTCTAGTCTGCTCTCAGCCTTTGCTCCAAAGGAGCTTTATGCTGCTAGAGTACAAGTTGGTCACCAAGGCTGCCTTACCGGCTTTGCCTTTCCAAAAGATGTAGGAGGCTCTCTTTCAATGCTCAGCCTCAAAAAATAGGTCCTGGGCAGAAGTGTGTGTGTGTGTGTGTGTGTGTGTGTGTGTGTGTGTGTACTAAAAATGGACACAGACCCTGGTGACTCCTTACCATGGTTAGCTCTGCTCATCCTGAACCTGAATCAGAAGACCCGTCTGCCCTCTTAACCCTGGAACTGACCTCCTGCCGACTTGCCAGTGCTGTAGAATGTCACATTCACAAGAATGAGCTACAGTCATTTCAAACCTATCTGTGCGTGGCAAAAAGTCCAGTTTCAGCCATTCTCAGGGTTCCCTTCTTTTAGGGCTGGTTTAGGGCCCATCCCTGGCTATGGAACCCTCGGCCAGTGTCCTGACAGGGCCTGTGCAGCTGCTCTGTGTCCACTCCTTGACTGGCATGTGCGATGTCTCAAGTTTCAAGTCCATGAGACCGGATTGTTAGGGAGACGCCACCTGTTACCATCACCAAACTGCATTCACAGTGGCTTCAAAAATAATGTCGGCTCCTTGCTCATGTACAAACTCAGAGCAAGTCTTCCTGGTTATTGCTTTTTTTCTGTTCTTGTGCCTTCTCCTTCCAGAAGCCCCCAAATGCTCTATGCACAAAAAGAGAAGAAGATGCTTGCTTCCTATCCTCCCTGGGCAGGAAACGCTGTAGGTTGCTTCTCTGCAGTCAACTCTATTGGCAAGAACCACTCACGTGCTGCCCCAGGAATAAAGGATTCTGGGAAATGTAGTTCCTGGCAAGGCTACTCTATAAACTGAAAGGGGAAGCCCAGTCACCTTTGTCACACCCTCGATGACTCAGCTAACTACCACATTTCCTACCATTGAGACATCCTTTCCCGCTGCCAACTCTGTCAGGATGTGAGCCCACACTCTGCCTTCGCTCCTGCTAGTGCACTAAGAAGTTACAGGCTGCTTCTTGATCCTGATTTGACTGAACATAAAAAACTAACCTTAGCGCTAAGTGAGCCAAGGCTCTCCTACTGAGGATGCTAGGCTGCCCTAGCCAGCACCCAGGATCGGGTTGTCTTGAAATGTGTGTGTGTGTGTGTGTGTGTGTACCACACGCACATGCGCGTGTATGCATATGTGTGCATGCATGTGTACCTGAGTGTGCCTTCATGCTCGTGTGTGTGTGTGTGTGTGTGTGTACTCGCTCTCCACCCCTGGGATAGAGGCTGGGCCTCTCTTGACTTGCCTCTATGAGTGGAATACCCCAAATGTGATGAATGCCACTATGACATTGGGTTATAAGAAGACTGTGCTGGAACTGGTCATGTAGCTCAGTGGTAGTGTTTGCCCAGCATCCACAAGTCCATATTTGGCTCACAAAATAAATAAGTTAAAAAAAAATTAAGGCTGTGTTCCGCTGGGCCCATCTGTTCCTTACTTAGTGCGAGAGAGACATGTCGGCCACCCCACCTAGAAGTGCCCTGTGGGGATACTCAATGGCAGGGAACTGACATCAACCTTGACAGTCCATCCCTGAGGGCTCAGCAGCCACAGACTCAGCTTGGGAGTAGAACCTTTTCAGGGAGTCTCTAGATGACTACAGGTCCAGAGGACATCAGCTTTGGAAGGCAGCCTGGAGCAGGGCACAGGCTAAAGGGGTCTGAATTACTTCTCTCTAATACTAGTCCCATTTCCTCTTCTGGCCTCTAGGTGTTCACAGAAATATATACAGGCAAAACACCCATGCACACACAATTTTTAAATGAATTCAAGGCCAGACTCAGCTACATAGTAAACTCCAGGACAACCAGGGCCACAAGAGATCTTGCCTAAAAACAAACAAACAAAAAACTTATCTTTAAATACAGTCATATTTTGAAGTACGGGAAGTTTGGATTTGACTATGTGAGCTGGGGAAAGGCAGGATTCATTCCATACAAACCAAAACTAAAGTGAGAGACAGTGTTTGGGGCAAAGCGGTTCAGTGGGAAGCTGGGTGTGAGCAGAAGAGAGCCAGATTGGGAGTGGGAACAGCATTGTCAGAGAACCCTTGCCTAAAACCGGAGAGAACCTCAATTCCTGAATTCCCCAGAGCTTGCTATTTATCTGTGTATTCATTTAAAGTGAGGTGTGGTGGCTGTCACTTGTAATCCCACAATGGGGAGCTGGAGACAGGTAGGTCCTTGGGAGTGGGTCACTGGCCAGACAGCCTAGCCTACCGTGGAAGTCCAGGCCAGAAAGAAAGTCAGTGGTCAGTGGTCAGCCCAGGAAGATCACCAGCTGAAGTTTCTGCTCTGGTCTCCCTGTGCACAGGCAGATATGTACGTGCAACACACACACACACACACACACACACACACACACACACACACACACACCAGGGAAAGAACAAGAAAGCATCTGTCTATAACCCTCATTAAGGAGAGGCTTCGGGTAGTTAGAAGCAGCTCGTGGTGAGCTGACAGACTATCTTCACCAGGGCTGGAGTGTGTTTCCTGCGCTTTGGGAAAACGCCAGTGCCATCCAATCCCATTTTGAGCAATTTGCTTAGGTGATGCATGCCTGAGCATGCCCCGCCCCACCAGGGACCTGGTGCAGACACTGGGCAGAGCTGTGGAAAAGACAAGGTGGGCCAGCAGAGAGATGATGCTGCAAGTCGAAGAAACCAGGGGCTGGGAAACTGGACTGTACATAACAGCCCCTGAGAGGGCTTGTTGGACTGAAACTTCTAAGTTAGCTCTATGCACCCAGTCAAGTACTCTTGCAGAGGGGCTAGGTCTGTCATCAAGCCAGGACCGTAGGAGTCATGCAAGGCCTTTTCTGCTCACCATCGCCTTCTCTCTGGACATAGAAGCAGCATGTGATGTGGGGCAGAGAGAGGCAGAAAGGAAGGCAAGACTGAGGTTGCCCCCATCACCTTATTATGCTCGAGGGCGGCCCACACAGATAGAGGTAGGGCTTTTTAAAACGAACCGCCATTCCCGGCTCAGTATGAAGACACGCTGGATCTTTTACTTTTTAAAGACGAGATAAACTGATTGTTCACAGTAAGAGCTGAGAGTCAGTCTCACAGAAAGCTGGGGACATTTTCAGTTCTGGTAAAACTAGATTGTCCTGCCAAAGGGAAAAAGGTGCTGTCATAAGCCAGCCTGTAGCTCCGCCGCTAGGGGGCACCACTGCGCAGAAACGCAAAGGGATTCCGCGGTCCTTAGGATCTGGAAGCCACGCCAATTGTCAAAGCCAGTGATTTCACTTATATTTCTTAATTTAGACCTCAAACCACGTGACAAATACAATGAAAGAGATTGCGGAGAGTGAGAAAAAAATGCTGCATTTTTCTTTTTTTCTCGTCAAATGCCTCCTGGAGAATAAAAGGCTACAAGGCAAGGTTCCTGGGCCCTGGGGGACCATTTTAATGGAGAACAGACAGTAACATAAAAACACGCTATTTCTTACCTTTAGGGTAGGGTTTGACTCCTTTTTTGGTTCATTCTACCTGGAAATGGGTGTATAGCATGCTATGTGCATGCTTTGCATTCCTTTTTGAATATTTCTTGTGTTGTTTTTTGAGGGGATGGAGCAAGGAGAGTCTTGGGAGGTGTCAGTCGGCCGGCTTTCTTTAGAATTCAAAGGAGAGCTCCATCGCCCCCTAGCGGCTCGCTAGGTCTCCTTCGGGCCAGGCACCGCACTGGCGAGCCGGAGGTGAGCAGCAAGCCTCATCCACCCACTTCCTCACAAGGACTTTGAGGTCATGAAGTTTCCAGTACAGAAAAGACTGGAAGATCCTGCTCTCCTTAGTCTGGCCGGCACCACGCATAAATGTTTATGGGTCAGAGAGGCCCACGACTCATTGCAGTGATTGAACTGAGCTGGATCAGGCCTTTGGAGAACCACACAGAAATCTCCCCTGGATCCTGCTCTCAATGAATGCTGTATGGTAGAAACATAAATACTTAGGAAACTAGATGGAAGGGCCTGTGTTACCTCAGATACATAGTGGGCACATGATAGCAACGCGTTCTTCTTGTTTTCCTCCTTCAGAGCTCACCCTAGAGTTCCATAGCATGGACAAAGTACTTCAGACTTTACTTCATCTGGAGACCCAACAAGGGCTTCTTGGAGGGAATGGCCCACAGTTTAGCTCAATATGAAGTCTGAACACCATGAATAATGACATGAAATGGGAGAATGTGAAGGAATGGAAAAGCTCATTCAATCTGAGGAAAGGCGCAACACCAGAGACATTTGGGAGCAGTTCAAAATTTTGAATTTTAGTCAGGCATGATGGCTCCCACTTGTAACCTCTATATTTTTGAGACTGAAGTGTAACATGAATTCTAGTTGTTATTAAATGAAAACTCAGAGCCAGATATCAGGGAAAAGCTGGATTATCAGAGAGAAGAAACAGACCACAGTCAAATCTCACCCAGCCAAGCTATCTTCCAGCTTCCTCAGCCTGGCTCTTCATCGCTTCTACAGAATAAATCTCTGTCTTCTTACACCTGCCTTAAATACCTTCTTTGCCCAGTTGTTTCATTCCCAGGTTCAATTCTGTATCATATTCTACAGTTAAGATTAAAAGTGTGAGCTACTACTGTTTGGTAGTTAGGTCTTGAACTCACAGAAACACAGAAAGTGCTCTCTCTCCAGAGTTATGGGATTAAAATTGTAGGTCACCACTCCCAGTCTTTCCTGTGTTGGGATTAAAGGCATAGATTACCACTGTCTGACCCTTCTGGCTTGACTTTGGGTATATCTGTTCTCTGATATTCCAGACTGGTTTTATTAAATATATAAAATATCACCACATTGCTCTCCATCTCTGGTCTTACCAGAGGGAGGAAAGTTTGGATTCTGTTTGCTATTTTCCAAATGGCAGCCACACTGCTACCACTTCTCAGGATTTCTTTGAGCATTGAGAGCCAGTCAAGAACTCTTGGCACGTTGCTTACAGGAAGACCATGGATCCATCAAGAAGTTTTATTTCCTGTGTGTGGAATATCATTTTATCAAATCCTCACACTACATGTGAGCTGTTGACATTTTCTTCCTTTTCAGAGGAGACTGAGGAAGTGGCTCATTGCCACACAGCCAGAAGCATGAACACAGCCTGAGCATCTCCCTGCCTTCATGCTCTTCATCCCTTGCCTCAGAGTCCCCCATGTCATGTCCATGGGTTGGTGATGTCTGAGCTATGAGGGATAGTTATCCCTGCCTGACTGGCAAAGCCTTTCGTAGCCAGAGCTAGGATGTATCCCACAAAGCTGTCAACCATCACGGGCTCCAATGATAGTCTGTAAGGATGCTTTTTCTCATGGTCGGTGACACTGTGTGCTGGCTGTGTGTACAGCTAGTCCTAATCTGTGTACCATGACTACTGGGGACAGACCACAGTGAGGGTTCCTGATGGGGGCAGACTGCCTAGGAGACAGGCTCCACCCCCACCTGGACAGCTTTCCATCTTTCTTTCCCTCCCTTCTCCAAGTCCTCAGCAATTCTCTGAAGTAAGTAAGCTTCCTTCTGAGTGTACTCTGCCTCACACTCAGCTCAGAGGCTGTTTTAATACTCTTTATACCTAACCAGGTGTACAAGCCTGTAATCTGAGCACTCAGGGGCGGGGGCAGGTCTGCCTTAGCTACATAGTGAGACCCTCTTTCAAAAATAATTCAGTCAGTCAACCAAAAGGGTAAATGTTCTGGGTGTGGCTCTGGTAGCAGATCTCAGTGAGTCTGAGGCCAGCCTGATCTACATAGTGAGTTCCAGGCCAGGCAGCGATACACAATGAGAGTCTGTCTCAAAGAAGGAGGAAGAGGAGGAGGAGGAAGAAGAGGAAGAGGAGAAAGAAGAGGATGAGGAAGAGGAGGAGGAGGAGGAGGAGGAGGAGGAGGAGGAGGAAGAAGAAGAAGAAGAAGAAGAAGAAGAAGAAGAAGAAGAAGAAGAAATAGAAGTAATTTGGGGCTGGTGAAATAGCTCAGTGGGTGTTGTAGGGTTACGATTACTGTGAAGAGACATCATGACCATGGCATTTAATTGGGGTGGTTCATTTATAGTTTCAGAGGTTCAGTCCATTATTATCATGAAAGGAAGCAAGGCAGCGTGCACCACATCTGCCTACATCTTGTAGGTAACAGGAAGTTGACTTAAGACCTTGGGAGGTGTCCTGAGCATAGGAGAACGCAAAGCCCACCACCACAGTGACACACTTCCTCCAACAAGGCCATATCTACTCCAATAAATCCACACCTCGTAATAGTGCCACTCCCTTGGGGGACCATTTTCTTGGTAAATGGTGGGTAAAATGCCTGCCGCGTGAGCAGTGGACCTGGACTTGATCCCAGCATTGTGTATAAAGCACAAAGCTTGGCAAAGTGATGCGCACTGTAGTCAGCCTGGCTGTAATGGAGAGCTACAGTTGCTGGACGGACCCTGCTCAGAACACAGGGTGATGATACTCGATGTGACACCCCCCCCCACCCTCGCTCTCTACATACGTGCTTAGACTTCACACGCACTACACCACACAATAAACGCCTACTTCGGAGTGGGCTGGAGGGAGAAGATGCCAGAAGTGTAGAGAGAGGACCAGATGTCGGGGAATTCTCAGAAATGCTCTAAAGTGGAGAGACTGTCCCTTCTCCCTTTACGGTCCCAGGGCCACTGTGGTTTCTCAGACTGAATGTGATTAATTCCTGCTCACCCAGAATCTGCGACACACTGCCATGTTGGCTTCAGTCTGGTTCTGAAATCCAGTCTGTTGCTTTTCTTATCGCCAGGAAAGGGCTGTGGCTCCAGGCGTGAATCCCCGGCCTGGAGCCTGCAGTAATCTGTCGCAGCACTGCATTGGGTCAGACTGAACGCGGAAAGGTTGGGCCATCCTAGAAATAGTGGGGAGGCTATCCCCAGAGGAGCGCCCCCAAAAGGCCTACAGGGGTTGACATCATTGTTTGTTTCTGGCCATGGTGCCCATGTTCCTCCATAGTGGGCCCGGGTGACTCAGTGCTGGACCACCCTGTCTTTTAAGAGCGGGTTCCCCTCCTCCCTTGGCACTGCCCAGATGTTTTGGGAACAGGCACCCTGCCCACTTCTGGCTCCGACCTACATCTTTCCTACAGCTCTGCCAAGGCACCCCTCCCCGGGGAGCACGGCACTGCCCAGTGATCTCTAATTTAGTCCAGAAGTCCTGGCTCCAGTGAGTGGCCTCTCTTCAGCCTCTTGAGTAGACTGGACTAGTGAAGTGGCCGCTCTGCCTGCCTAGCTGCATGTGGGTTTTTTTTTTTTTTAACTTTAAAATTTTAAAACTATTTTTTAAGATTATAATTTCATCATTTCTCTCTTCTCTTTTCTCCTTCCAAAACTTCTCATGCACTTCCCTTTCAAATTCATGGTTTCTTTATTTTAAATTGTTGTTATATTTATATACATTTTCTATACTATGTATATATTGTATTGTATTCCTAAATCCATAAGTACAACCTTCTTAGCTTGTTTAAGGTTACTTGTATGTAGTCAGACATCCCCCCATTCCCAAATACCCAGCAGCTGCTTCCCAGATTACCACACAGAGGCTTATATTAATTATAAATGCTCAGCTGGTGGGCCAGACTAATTACTATCTAGCTCTTAAATTGACCCGTAATTCTTATCTATGTCTAGCCACGTTGCTTGGTACCTTTTCTCGAGTTCAGCACTCTGATCCTGCTTCCTTGTGTCTGGCTGGTGACTCCTGACTCCGCCCTTCTCCTTCCCAGCATGCTCAGTTGGACACCCCACCTGTATTTCCTACCTGACTACTGGCCAATCAGGCTTTATTAAATCAATTCAAGTGACAAATCATTACAATGTGCAAGAGGATTATTCCATAGCACTTACATACACAAGTTTTCAGTGTTGACCATTTGGGACTGGATAACCAATTAGTACATTCTTCCCTAGGGAAGACGTTTCTCCTGCTCTCAGAATTTCTTAGTTACCTGCTGTAGTTCTTTCTTGAGTGTTAAGGGCTTGTGGACTCTCCCCTCCCCCCCACACATTAGCATGTCTATTGGTGTCATTCATGCTGAAGTCATGTGGAGGCAACCATGCTGGTGAGATTTCATGGATGTGGTTTCTGACATTTCTGGGAGACAAAAATCTTATAGTAAAATCTCTGTTCCTTTGTCATCATGCTGGGCAGCAAATGCCTTTACCTGCTGAGATATCTAACCACCCTGGCTCTGGTGTTTCGAGCCAAGGTCTTATGTAGCCCAGGTTGACTTCAGACTCAATAAGTAGCCAAACAGTCTCATCTCCACCTCCCAAGTGCTAGGATCACAGGTGGGTGTAGGCAACCATTTCTAGCCTGTGGGCTCCTTTAACATGCCATCCATGTCTACCTGACCCTTTTTATAAGATAGTAAAGTTCTGGGAAGCAATTACCCCCATCAGCTCTTCCATAGGCTAGCCAGAAGGCAAAAGCCAGGGTGTTCCAATAACACTTCCCGCTCAGCCAAAGCGGAGTATTTTCCAACTGATATTGTGAGAAAAACAAATACCTAATTATGTGAAACTGAATGTCAGGACTCTAACCCAGTTTGGACTCAATCCTTTACAAGGGGAAATTGAGGTCCTGGTGATGACATGGTTTCCCAGAGCAGAGTATCCAGAAGGCAGATCAAGACACAAGGGTCTTTACTGACAGTGGACCTTCATTAGAGGCAGCAGAACACACCCAGGCCTTAGCCAGCCTTAAAAGTATCGATATTTCTCTTCATCTCCACTATTTATTTCCTTTTGAGAATTTGCTTTCCATTAAATTTTGACTATAAAAGTATTAATTCTGGGCCAGCCATGGTAGCATACACATGTATTCCCAGCACTCAGAAGTAGGCAGGGAGTGGAAGATCAATGTTATCCTGAGTACATAGTACATTCATGGCCAACCTTGGCTATATGGAGAGCCCCCGGACCCCCTCTTTCTCCCTTCCCTCCCTCCCTTCCCTCCTAGGGTGTTCAGAAAAGTAAAATAATATTAAAATTTACTTAAATCTTACCAGCCAGGACTAGAGAGATGGCTCAGCAGTTAAGAGCACTAACTACTTCTTCCTCCAGATGTCCTGAGTTCAATTCCCAGCAGCCATAAGCTGGCTCACAACCATCTGTAATGAGATCCGGTGCTCTCTCTGGCCTGCAGGAATGTATGCAGACAAAACACTGCATACATAATAAATACATCTTTTTAAAAAAATCCCACCAATGAGAGCTAACTTGTCCATTACCATTAATAAGTATATGTAATTGTGATGAAGCCATATGTTGAATTTTTACCTATTTTTATTTATTTATTTGACTTGGTGTTTTGCCTGGAACTGGGAACTGGAACTACAGACAGTTGTGAGCTGCCATGTGGGTGCTGGGAATTGAACCCCAGTCCTCTGGAAGAACAGTCAGTGCTCTTAACCACTGAGCCATCTCTCCAGCCCCCTTATGTTGAATTTCATTTGTCTTTATTATCCAGAGCTGAGATTAATGTCTTAGTCACCGTGAAGATGTCATTGCTGTGAAGAGATGCTGTGACTTTACTTGGGAGCTTGCCTGTAATTTTAGAGGTTCATCCATGATCATCGTGGTGGGAAGCAGAGTGGCAGGCATGCCTGGCCCTGGATCCGTAGTGAGAGCTTACATCCCAATTCACAGGAGGAGGCAGAGAAAGAGATTGGATATGGGCTTTTGAAGCTGCAGTGACATGTCTTCTTCAATAGGCCACACTTCCTAGCCCTTCCTAAACAGCCCACCAGCTGAGGACCAAACATCCAAATATGGCCTATGGGGGGGCAGGCATTTCCATTCAAATCACCGCAAAAAGGAATGTGTTTTCATATAGGCATAAGCACTGGGATTAGGAAAGGGAGGATGGCCCAGAGTCAGAGGCGGCCCAGGGGCTAGTGCTTTGCTGCACAGGCTGGTGACCTGGCTTAGAGCACCAGAACCCACAATGGGAGGAGAGAACCAGCTCCCCTAAGCTGTGCCCTGACCTCATACCATATGCACACACACCAATACAGAATGAAAGAAAGACTCAAAAATTAATTGATTTCCTAGAGAAAAGGAAATACTGGGTTTCAGTAGATGGTAAAAGAAGGGCTGGGGTGTGGCACAGAGGCAGACAACTGCCAACATGTGCTAAGCCCTGGTTCGATGCCCAGCACCAAAACAAACAAACAAACAAACAACAAAAACCTCTGACTTATAGTGAAGAAAAATATTTCATAGCTGGGCTTGCTGGTGTATGCCTAGATCATCAGCATTCAGGAGTGAGAGGCAGGAATCTCCGGGAGTTCGAGGTCAGCAGGGTTACATAGTGAAGCCCTATCTCAAAACAACAAAAAAGCAAAACCAAACAATTAACCACCATATGGATATATTACCAATATATAACAATACAGATTATGGGGCACAGTGTGATATTTCAGAATGCGCATATAACGTATGCCTATCAGATCAAAGTAATTAGATTCACTGTCAACTACAGTCACCATACTGTGTTGTAGAAATAAAATATATTTAAACAAAGAAAATACTAAATAAACTTCATGCATTGACAGCCTGAAAAAAGCAAGCAATTTATAAAGAAGCCCCAGATGTCTGTGTTGTGGAAACCATACAGACGGTAGATGGGTTTGACTCTCACACTTTTATTCCACTGGGTGAAGCCTGTGTTTTGAATTTAAGTTTGAGGTTGAAAGTCCAATTTTAGCTCATTGTGAACCAACCGAACAGCAAGCTGTTAAAGATTGGGCACTGGCCTCCACAGTACTCTCAGTGCGCGGTACTTTCTGACAGGACTGGGCAATATTATTCTAAGGAAAGTGTTGCTTAATGACGAAGAACAAACAGACTTCACCAAGGAAGTGATTCTCAGGTTACAAAACAGTTCTGAATTCACAGGGGACGAAACCAAGAATCTCTTCCAAACAAGAACTCAGGAAACATCTCCCCAGAGAAGGAACTGCCACAAGGTGTGTCCCTCACAGAGTGCTTTCACATGTCCAGAAATGGATGGTCACCAGTTACTCCGTGTATACCAAGAAGGGTGTGGAATGTCTGGAAAGCATGTCATTATTGCCTGCACAACCCCCAAAATGTAAAACCAGGACATCGTTGACACACAGGGACACAGGTGTTTAGGAGCTTAGATCCTTGCCCCAAAGTCTCAATTAGGGATAACTCAGTGTAGGTGTGTGTCATTACAAAGCTGTCACCCACACACTAGGCAAATAATAATGGTTGGGAGACAGAAATAAAAGCAGGGATGGAGATGAATCCCCCCAATGGATTTCTAAACTAAAGTGCAAGAGAGATGCAGTTATTTCAGTGAAGTGTGGTGCCCAATGATACATACCTATTGTTCCCAGCACTTGGGAGACTGAGACAGAATTGCTGCCCTGTGAGGCACAGGAATAATGGGTGTGTGAATGTGACTAAATACACATGCTTGCAGCTGTCATAATAAGACATGTTAGCACCACCTGTAATCCCAGCACTTGGAAGGTGGAGGCAGAAGGATTTTTATAAACTCCAGACCAGCTTGGGCTGTCAAAAGAAGGAAGGAAGGAGGGAAGGAAGGAAGGAAGGAAGGAAGGAAGGAAGGAAGGAAAACCCAAAAGAAGAAGAACTTGAGGGGTAAAGAGATGTCATAATGAAGTTTATTCTTTTATGATTAATATACACTAATAAGAACCCTGGGGCTGGAGAGATGCTCAGTGGGGTCCTGCGTTCTCATCACCAACACCCACATAAAACACCAGGCATGCTTACAACCCAGCATGAGGAAGCAGAGTCAGAAGAATTTCTGGGGTTTGCTGACCAGCTAGTCTAACCAAACCGGTGAACTCTAGGTTCAGTGAGAGACCCTACATTCCCCCCACCCCCAAATAGAGTGGAGAGTAAGAGAGGACCCCTAATAATGACCTCTGGCCTTCAAAGGGTCATGCATGAGTATCTGTACCAGCAGACAGACAGACAGACACACATGTATAATTTTTTTAAATGACAAATTTAAAAAAGAAACCAAAGAAAGAGCTAGGTGGTGATGGTGCATGCCTTTAATCCCAGCATTCAGGAGGCAGAGGCAGTGGATCTCTTCAATTCAAAGCCAGCCTGGTCTACAGAGTGAGTTCTAGGACAGCCAGAGAAACCCTGTCTTGAAAAACAAGAACAAAAACCCTACAAGAATAAATCATAGAGTCTAAGGAAAATATTAGGACTCAGAAAATAATACCTCAGGTTTAACATGCTACATGAAAGGCAATTCAGAGGCTCTGAGGGTGTCCTTGGTCCTCACTTTCCCCCACTTAGGAGGGGGTTCCTCTTAGAGCCCCTCAGAGGCTGAGAAAGACTTCACAGAAATGCTGGCGTCTTGGACCTGTTCCTTAACATTAACATGGAGAAGTTAATCACGGAGACACTGAGACCAAATAGGCTTTTTTCTTTCTAGCATCTCCAGGGATGTTCTGAAAGGCTTTGTGACAGTCTTAGCCCCCACACAGCCGGCTCTCACCTTCCCATACTTGTCCCACCTCACTGAGCCCAGAGAAGCCATATCCCAGAGTATTGCCTGGCCACCGGCCCATTCATTTCCCCACAGAAGTTACAGGCTGATCCCTTTAGCTGACAAATATTCCCGTTTCTCTCTCCCTTTAGGCATAAAGGGCCAAAGAAGTTTCTGGATGTTCCTAGTCATGCCATCCCTCTCCAATTTCTTCTAGCACTTAATAAACACTAGCATTTTTGTTGTTGTTTACCTATAGCCATTTTCTTTCCACGCCTGAGATCTGGATCCTTGGAGTTGGGCTGGCTGCCTGCCTTTGTATTAATGCCAAGGACTCACTCTGAGCCGTGTGCCAGGAGCACCTGTGCCCACCAGAGCTGGCACACAACAACGTCTGCCCCTAGGAGAGGCAGGAGAAGCTGGCTTGTTTCTCCTGCCAGGGTCCTCTACCTCACTTAGATTTTGCGCGTGTGTTTTTCACTTACCTATCCTTCCTCCTGAAAAGCTTTATTGTCAACACAGTTGGGAACATGAGATGTTCAGCTACTATAATAAAACCCCTGTCCCTCTCAAATTATAGCAGCAGCTTCAGGAGGGCCATCTGCCGTCTTTGATGGTCTACGTTGTGGAGGCAGTACAGGCTCTGGGCTTGTAGACCTCGCAGGAGCCCGGTTTTTTCTGTCTTGTTCCCACCATTCTTAGAAGAACTTCATTTTCACGTGCAAAATTGGCTCCTCTCGGCAGTTGGGAGCTACAAGCTGAGCAGCATCCTTCTAGTCACATTCTACCGGTCAGAACTTGACCACGTGAGCAGATCAAGCCTGCTAGGGAAGCCGGGAAACACAATCTGAAGCCCTTCAACCTATTTCAGATGAGGGTATCCTGTGTGTTAAGGGAGCGTGTGGACAGGGAGAAGCCCAGGCTCGACACTCAGCCCTGTCCTCCAAGTCTGCAGCCTCACCATGTTCTCCCAAAGCGTCCATTGCCGGCTCTGTCCTTCAGGGGGCAGCATCTACCCTTCCAGACATCATCACCCACTCTCACCTCTCCTGTTCCCAGTACGGAATGAGCAGCACTGTATCTTCCCAGCCCAGGGGCTGCTGTTAAACATCTGCCTGGCTGGGCTTCCAGCGACATGGTTAAAAGCTGTAACTTTTAGCGCAGGTTAGAGTCTGACTGCCGGGAAGGAAGGCAGCCATAATTTGGGGTGTGCACTGATCTCTCCGTACTTGGTTCAGGCTGTCGTTTCTGCTGTTCTTCCTCCTCAGCTGTTCAGAACTCCACAAACAGATGCCCAGGCTCCCTGCTTCCACAGAGGGTCTCTCCTAAACTCCTGGTTCTCTGCTATATGTAAGCAGACGCTTTCTCCTCCAGGGACAAGCCGGGCCTGACTCTCTGGTGCAGGGTCCGCCTACCTTGCAGAGGCTGCACTGATTGCTCCTCCATGACATTCATAGAAGAGAGAGCACTTGTGCTGACAGCTTTCTTTCTTCTAAGCATAGAAAAGCAGCAGCCTTTTCTACTGCAACTTCTGGAAGGCGAGGGGATCCCGAGGAGGAGGAGGAGGCAGCACCCAAGGCAGCTGCTGAAGTTCCTGACCTGTACTTTAGCCCTGGACTGGCTGTGTTCCCATCAGCATCACCCAGAGTCATCCACTCACACATTTCCTGTCTCCCAGAGAGCCGCCCTCCAGTACTATTCTGACTACAAGGTCAATGTCTGCAACCTGATCTAGGTTTAAAAATAACCCAGAGGTCTGACCCACCAAGAGCCCTCCAGGATCTTCTAGATGGCTGAACTCTTCCTGACAGAGCCTGAGTTATTTAAAAAACCTCCAAGGAACAGCCCCTCCTGCCCTTTCTTCTGCCTCTCCCCCCAGCCTGGGGACTTTCTTCTCAAAAGTGAGCTCTTTTGGCCAGCCTTGGGGAAGGCCTGAGTTTCTGCTCCTTTACATGGCTGACTAGTGTGAAGGGCCACACACCTCCCTCTGCTTCCTAAGCAAGTATTGGATGGAACTTCTGCTGTCTCATCCAGGAGCAGCTGGAAGAGGCAGGGAAGAGTCTCTGGGAGCTTCTCTGGTGGGGCACCTCAGGATGCACCCCCCCCACCCCCCCACCCAGCAGCCCCCAACAGGGTGAGGTGAGGCCACCATGGGTCCTACGTCATCATCTCCGCTCTCCAGTCACCTTTCCAATTAGAGTCAGGGTGAGAGGATAGTATCAGTTACCATCTCCCTCTGGGAGGTGGCCACTGGAGGAATAGTTGGGTGTGTAGGGGACTTTGTTGTCCTCATCCTCAGGCAAAGGGGACTTCATTTAGTGTCTGGATCTAAGGCCAGAGCCAGCATGGGATGGAGCAGAGCCAGGGAGCAAGGACAGAGACGGGAACTAGGAGGTCGTGGTAAAGCAGATGTGGGGTG
Source organism: Sigmodon hispidus (assembly GCA_004025045.1). Taxonomy (NCBI): domain Eukaryota; kingdom Metazoa; phylum Chordata; class Mammalia; order Rodentia; family Cricetidae; genus Sigmodon; species Sigmodon hispidus. The sequence goes on from PVIH01007161.1 coordinate 49,131, forward strand.
TGGGCTTGAGATGGAGAAATGTTGGTAGAGCCCTGGGTTCAAGCCCCAGATGTGATACCACATGCTCTAACCCCAGCATTTGGGAGAGAGAGAGACAGGAGGATCACAAGTGGGCCACCTGAGCCAAACAGAGGAAGGACAGAAGGCAAGCTGGCTGGCCTAAGGCTCCCTTGGTACCATTGTCTTCCCTGGAAGAATTCCAAAGAATTCTTGTGCTTTCTTGGGTCTAGAGAGTCCCACCTTCAGGCAACCTATATAAAAACATCATCGCCACTATCAAATCCCAGAAAGAAGAACAGTGGCAAGACATGTGTCCTCTGTGCAGGGGCAAAAATCCAGAAGCAGAAGCTAACCTGTAGGTGGGGTTAGAATTTATTTCAGGAAAGGACCTAAGGAGGCAGGGTTCTCCCTCTCTTCTCTCTCTCATTAGGTCTGTCAGGGAGACCTGGGGCAGGACATCATCCAGAGCCAGGTCCCAGGAGACCTGGGGCAGGACATCATCCAGAGCCAGGTCCCAGGAGGCCTGGGGCAGGACATCATCCAGAGCCAGGTCCCAGGAGACCTGGGTCAGGACATCATCCAGAGCCAGGTCCCAGGAGACCTGGGGCAGGACATCATCCAGAGCCAGGTCCCAGGAGACTTGGGGCAGCACACTGTCCAGAGTCAGGTCCCAGGAGACCTGGGGCAGGACTCCTAATGCAAGACTAACCTCTGCATCGACCACATTGAACAGGACTGTGACATCTGTTGTCCAAACTTCGCCATTACATCTGGGCTGAGGTTATATATATATATCCCCCCACACACAATGGCCGACAATACAACTTCTCAAGAATTTAGAAACTTTTTTACTGTTATGATCAAGGATTTCTTGCATGATTATATTTTTGAGGACTTCACTTTCTCACTCCTGTTACTTTTTGGCTTGCATATATATAAATATAATGGCCTGATACACTCTCTAAATATGAGACTATAATTAGTATGGTGGAAGATTTGAAGTCTAGGAATGAACAATTGATGGATGATTTGAAGTCAAGGAGTGAGCAATTGCAATCTAAAGTGTATAAAATAGAAATTACAACCAATAAATTGGCAGGCAAAGTTAATTTTCTGGAAATTGGTTATGACAAACTTTCAGATAGAATTTTCCCCTTGGACATAAATGTTAAGAACATACAAGAGAAGTGTAGACTTTATGTTAATGACAAAAATAAGAAAATTATTAATTCCCTGGATTTGTATGTTAATGATAAAAATAGGAAAATTGCTGATTCTATGATGTCATTAGAAAGATTGGCTATTCAGAAAACTCAGATCCTAGAAAAAAATTATGGTTTCTAAGCTTCAGGAATAAGAGGACTGTGTTGCAATAATGGAGAAGGATATTAAGACACTCTTATCCTAGAACAATTCAGGACAACCTTTGATAAACTATTATGGTAATGAGGAGGTTCTGTCTAAAGAAATGAACATGAAAGGGATACCCTCCTTCACCTACAGTATTATTTCTGGTTACAATTCAGAAAAAATACATATGGTGAACTTCCAGAATTTGTGGAGTACAATTATGAGCCAATCCATATGAGAGATAGAAAGGACATCAAGGAAGCTATATTACTCCACGGAATCCACTCCACTTATGTGAAACAAATTCTAAATGCATGGTCAATAAAAAATAGAATAACTCTTAATGATTGGATGCAGTTAACAGCTGCCATATTGGACTATAGCCAACATTTACAGTGGAGAAATTGGCTTAGGGAAGAGGCTAGGGTCACAGAGCTTCAGGGAAAAATCAGGGGCTTTGGCATTTCTCAAGACCCAATTCTTGGTGAAGGCTTGTTTGCTGATGTGAATGTTCAGACTACTTATGATAAATATACACTGCTACTATGCTTTACTGTTGCATTGAATGCTTGGGGAATGATTTTAGACCCAGGACAGAAAATTGAGCCATATACCAAAGTCATGCAAGGCTTAAAAGAACCTTATACTGACTTTCTGCAGAGGCTGACCAAGGCTGCACATAGAGCAGTATCAGATCCAGAAGTTAGGAAGCAATTAATACTTTCTTTGGCTTTTGACCATGCTAATCTGGAATGTAAGAGAATGCTTATGACACTGAAGATCAGATCTGCACCCATAGAGGAATGGATTCAGTATGGCAATCAATGCTGAATCTCTCCATTGCAATGAAAAGAACTGGGTAGGCCAAGCCTTTGCCAATGTTAGGGTAAGGCATCGAGGTATCAGTTGCTTTAGTTGTGATAAACCAGGCCATATATAAAAGAATTGTATGTGAGGCATTTATGGAAATAATGTCCCTCTTAGGAATGATTCAAACAGAAGGTCACTACCTTCTGGATTATGCAGATGTGGCAAAGGCCAACATTGGACTAATAAGTGTAGATCTACAAGAGACAAACAAGGCAACCCTTTACCATCAGGAAATGCCTCTCAGAGCTTCCTCCAGGAGGCCCCAAAAATCAGATCTCAAAGTCAAGGAGGGTTCAATCATATTCAATAACAGTGGAGAAGCAGCTTCCTCAGGATGAGTAAAAAATCCAATGCCTAATGTAGAGAACCATACAGCATTGGATAATAGAACAACTTTAAGGGAGGAATCAAAATTTCTAAGAAAAAACACAAGACAAATATCCTGGCAGACTTCCATAAATGAACAAGGACCAAAATTAAAAATACAAATAGATAATATTTATATCCAAGGCTTAGTCAACATGGGAGCTGATGTTTTGATCATAACCCCACAATCATGGCATTATAGATGGCCTCTGAAGGAAGTGGATGTTCAATTTCTAGGTATTGGAACAATATCTCAGGTGAAACAAAGTGTAAGACGGTGTGAATGCATAGGACCAGAAGGACAGAAAGGAAGGTTGAAGCCACATACGGCTAACATAGCAGTGAATGTATGAGGTCATAACCATCTTCAACAATGGAATACCCAGATATAAATCCCTCTGGGCTTAGATATCAACCAGAGACTCAATTATGTTTCTAAGAACAACATTTTAAGGTACTGTAAAAAAATAGTTACCAGCCATTCAGGTTATGCAAAAACATAGCTCAATTGCTGCGGAACCTGTAAAGACACTCACAGAACTACCTTTAAAATGGTTGACAGGAAAGCCTATTTGGGTTCAGCAATGACCCTTAACAAAGGAGAAACTGCTGTCTCTAGAACAGCTGGTATAGGAGCAGTTACATGCTCAGCATATTGAAGAATCAGCCAGCCCATGAAACGCTCCTGTATTTGTTCTCAAAAAGGAATCTGGAAAATGGAAAATGGTGACAGATCTAAGAGCAATAAATAAGGTGATTCAACCAATGGGCTCTTTACAATCTGGTATTCTTTTATCTTCTCTGTTACCTAAGGAATGGCCTATTATAGTTACTGATTTGAAGGACAAATAAAAGTTTGCCTTTACAATGCTCACATTTAATAATTTATGTCCAGTAAAGAGATATCAATGGAGGGTTCTCCCACAAGTAATGTTGAATAATCCCACCTTGTGCCAATATTTTGTACAATAGCCATTAGAAGTGATACACAAACAATTCCCACATTCTATCATTTACCATTATATGGGTGATATCTTGTTAGTAAACCCAAACACAAATAGATACATTAGAAAGAATTCTGAAGAAATGAAGAAAATTTTGCCTGATTGGGGGACTACAAATGGCTCCTGAAAAAATACAAAGATGAGATTCTATTAATTATTTAGGATATAAAATAGGCCTACAGAAAATTAGACCCCAAAAGGTGCAACTTAGGACAGATAGTTTGAAGACTCAACAATTTCCAAAAGAGTACTAGGAGATATTTATCATATATGACCTATTATTAGTATAAAAAACATAAATGAGTTAATTTATTAAAAATCTTAGATGATGGGGCTGGAGAGATGGCTCAGAGGTTAAGAGCATTGACTGTTCTTCCAGGATCCAGGTTCTATTCCCAGCATCCACATGGTGGCTCATAACCATCTATGATGACATCTGGTACCATATACTGTACACATAATAAATAAATCTTAAAAAAAAATCTTAGATGGTGATGAGGACATAAATAGTCCCAGAGAATTTCCTGATGAAGCTAAGAGAGAATTAGCTTCAGTAGAAAAGAAATTACAGGAAGTACATGTGAATTGTGTGGATCCACATCTCAATGAAGTATATGTGAATTGTGTGGATCCACACCTCAATGAAGTATATGTGAATTGTGTAGATTCACACCTCAGTTGCATTCTGGTTGTTTTACTCTCTAAGCATTCTCCTACAAGAATTATAATGCAAAGAGAAAATACTATATTAGGATGGATATTTCTACCACATAGGCCAAGTAAAAAGTTGAAAACATATATGGAAAAGATTTCTGATTTGATTTTTAAAGGAAAATTAAGACTGTCAGTTGACAGGAAAGGACCAAGTAGAAATTGTACTTTTAAGGAATAAATTGATTGGTGAACCTTGGCAAAACCATGTAGGAATTTTTTTTAGGAGCGATTAATAACAAATATCCCTGAAGCAAAAGAATTACATTTATAAAGGAAATTAACTGTATCCTTCCTTGTGTGGTACAGGATAAACCTATTTCTATAGCTCCTACATTTTATAACGATGCAAACCAATCAAGAAAGGCTGGTTACAAATAAGGAAATTTAAGTAAAGTGGCTCAAAGCCCTTATAATTCTGTTCAGAAGTCAGAACTATATGCTATTATTATGGTATTACTGGTCTTCACTGAACCTCTTAACATAGTAACTGACTCTCAGTATGCTGAAAGAGTTGTTTTACATACTGAAATTGCTGAGTTCCGAAAAGGCTGATGCTGTACTTACTCACCTTTGGAAGCCATGGCCCTAATGGGAATTCTTGTTCAAATTAAGACTGACAATGCTCTAGCATATATTTCCCAGAAAATGAAGCAGATTTTTGGATATTATAATATAAAGCACATTACAGGGATACCGCACAATCCTACAGGACAAGCAGTTGTGGAGAGATCTCATTGCTCCTTAAAAGAGATGCTTCATAAACAGAAAAGAGAAACAAAAAACCCAGGGAGAGATTGAACAATGCCTTACTAACCTCGAATTTTCTTAATGCTGATGACAAAGGAATAACAGCCAGGAGTGGTGACCTCCACCCTTAATCCCACAACTCCAGAACTTCTGTTTCTGAGTTCAAGTTACTATTCCTGTTTGTTCAATATATTATATAATTACAAGTCCAAAAAAGTTATTATTACCAATTAAGATATAAAAAATACAAATTAATATTTAAACATTACAATCAAACTTGCAGTCATATTACATATGTTTTCAAGATCAAATATATTTTAAATAAATAAGTCTTCTTCAAACACTTCAAAAATCTATAACATAAAACATTTAAAAAATTTAAAAAATGTAAGTTATTATTTTTTGACAATAAGACATCTACTCCTGACAACATCAATCCACTTCACCCAACTGTCTTACAACTTCCTCAGCCTCGCTCCTAACTGCTTCTGCCAGTCACTTCTGTTCTCTCTAGGTTTCTACAAGCCCTTATATGCCCATCCAAGTTAAGATTAACAGCATGGCTATATGGAAATTGAAACTTTCCTTTTTAATTACACAGAAAAGAGGAAATGTGGTGGAATGTTCTCTGTGTACTGTGAATAAAGAACTGTTTTGGCCTGTGTAGAGCACCATAGAAGTGGGTGGAGAATCAGAACACAAGCAGGTAGGAAGAAAGGTGGAGTTAGCCAGTCGCCCTCCGACCCCGAAGAGGAACAGACATGTAGAGGTACCGGCCAGCCACGGGCTGGGAGCCACATGGTGGGAAGATTAATAGAAATGGGTTAATTTAAGAAGAAAGAGCTACCTAGTAATGGGCATAAGACATGGGCCAAACAGTGAAAAGTAAAAAAAAAAAAAAAAAAATTAACAGCATGACATATAGCCTCAAACTCACAAAAACAAAAATTCTGTCTCTAGAGTTGTGAGATTAAGGGTGGAGGTCACCACTCCCAGCTTTCCCTGTGCTGGGATTAAAGGTGTGTGTGACTGACTCAGCTGTCTTTATATTCAAAGTTTAAAAATTTCCTAAACTGTCTGCCTAATATTTGACTAGGTACTCTCTCCCCAATATTCAAGTTTTATTAAATATATAATATATATCCACACCTGGTCAGTGAAAAAAAAACAAAAATAAAATAAAATAAAAAACCTTGGTGTACACCATTCAATGATTTGCTTTCAAAATATATACTATTCAGGACAGTTGCAAGATATCTTTCTATGATTATCCTTCATGTCACATCTTTAACAAGAATTTTAGATGGACTTTCTCAGTACTCCGAGACTGGTTATAGATGTTTATAATCAATCCATTAGGACCTAATCACTGTCTTAGTTTTTATAGGATCCCATAGAGATGATGCTGCCCACAAGTCAGCAGGAAGCAACCTTTTGAAAAACTACACCCTTCTCCCGATAAGTTTTGTCCTCTAAGGGCTGTGGATAATTACCACTCTAATAGGGCGGTTATAAATTAAATTTGGGTTGAGGGTAGAACAATAATATAGACTCAGGAATTTCTTTTAAAGAAGACAAAGAGGAATAGATAGGACAGACATAGATAGATTATTGTGTCTACTTGTAAACAATTACTAACCAACTATGAGCCAAAGGCAATTCTCACTGGTATAGATGCTTATATATTGATACAAATGTGAAATCATTTTATATGTGTGGTTGAGATAATTTAATTTGTAATTTAAATCTGAAATTGTTTTATGTCTAAGGTAATTTGTATATTGATACAAAATTGAACCTGTAATTGATGTATTTTGCACATGCTTCTACCTCTGCTTAAAATATTTTGCACATTAATGCATATTAAGCACATTATTGTCATTCCCATTATGTAATTTCTACCTCTGCTTAATTATACTAGTCATAATATATACATTAGATGCTTTGTATACCTCTATTTAGATATCTTATATAATGATATATATTTAGGATACTGTTGTTATTTTGCACAATATGTGTACCTTTGGTTATTGTTTATATGATCATCATACTTGAAGTCATTATTTAGAAACTGTACACCCATTTATAGATTGTCTATTTTTACAATGTAAGCCTCAGTCTTTAGGATGATAAAAATTGCAAATCACCGTTACTTAGGTTTGCCATATAATAGTCATGTTGTTTAGGTTTCCCAAATATATGCTAGAATATGTCAGATAGATAGGAGTCTTCAACCACTTCATAGACCTGGGAAATACACATTTAACATTTTGTTATTCAGAATTTGGCCATGAGAGACACAATAACTCCTGGCATCATTGTTCCTTTTCAGATAAAGGGCATCAAGGACACTCCACTAGGAGTTTGTCTTCTTTGGAGGACAATGGCCTTTTGGGCAAAGAACTGCCCTTACCTCAACTGCTGTCAGTAAGCACACTGTCCAATTTGGACAAGCAGGATGAGGGATAGAGACTGCTGAAACCTGCCTAGACAGGATAAGACCATTTCTCCAAAAATGCCCTGCTTCTGAAGAGATCTTTCAAATATCATAGGCCGGTAGCCAAAATGGTGGATGCTCCACCTGTGCAGAAAAGCAGTAGGTGACTGCCCAGGCAGCTGACTGTTGCGGTCCTCTCTTAAATCTTTGAAGTTGCTCTCTGTGCTTCTAACTTTGAGGTAATGTATTTTCCTTCTCAGGTCTTGATGGGGCTGAAGACTAGACAGTTCAGGTTACGATCATCTCACCTCTTAGCAAAGAGCATTCAGGTGTTGGTTTCCTATTATTCCAGATAAACAGTCTTGAAGTAACCCATGTACATTGCCACTTACCATTGCTTATGTTATTGCCTTCCCTCCCCCAGACATCACCTTGTAATGATTCCTATTGTATATAGTATTCCGCTTAGTTTAGAACTTTCTTATTTAGACAAAAAGAGGAGATGTGGTGGGATTCAGGCATCACTTGGGGAAGCCCAGATGCGTAGCTCTGAGTTCAGGACCCCTATGGGGCATGACCAGAATCGATTGGGACCCAGAAAAACATTGAACTCCACCCTGTTTTGTTCCTGTGTTTTCAGAGAGTGGCTCAGCAGCCCAGTATGGGACAGCTCCTATCTCCAAGAATTGTCTTAAGGTTCAGTTTGTATCGTGGGTGTTTATATGCCCTCAATTTATATTAATCCTTTATATTGCAAGTGAATATTTCAGCACAACTGTGGTACTTTGTAGATGGCTCATCTCACTTAGCATGCTTTATTTTTATGGGGGTGGGGATAAAATTTATTTTCCTGAGACAGGGTCTCACGTAGCTGATACTGCTTTTGAATTTCTTATATAACTGACTCCACCTTCAAGTTAGAGGCTTGAAACACCATGTCTAGTTAAGCAAAATATTTTTAAGCTCATTGTGTTGTGGTATTGTCATTCTGGGAATCCATCCATTCCAAAAGAAAACACTGATACTTCAGGACATGTTATAAAGGATGTTTCCTGCAGAGTACCTCCTAGGGAAGAAAAGGGAAGGGAAGAAAGAGAAAAACTAGAAATGCCATGAATGCCCAATGATAGGGCTAGAACACATGTACAAGCATATACACGTGTCCTCACACAGTTATACAGATGCCTTGCACACTATGCGAGAATGAGTTAGTATAATAATGCTTGGAGAATTGAAGAGAACTCCTTGAGCCAGAAAAATCAAGACACAGAAGAATATAACACTAACCACTTTGATTGATTGAAGGGGCGGGGTTTTACCCAAGGTCTTACTCATGATAGTCAAATGCTTTACAACTGAACTATATCCCTGGCTCTATAATCCAATTTTTGATGCACACACTAATTTAAAAATGTTGTTTATTTTCATTTCATGTAGGTGTTAGCCTTGTCTGCATGTGTGCACATCATACAGTGCCTGCAGAAGCCAGAAGAGGCTGTCAGATCCCCTGCAACTGGAGTTACATTTGGTTGCAGCCACGAGGTGGGTGCTGGGCGCGGGTGTTTTGTGTTACATTTGTTTTAACTGTGGAATGTTTGTTTGTTTGGTTTTTTTAAAAAACTTTGTTTATTTATTTGCCTTGGTGTTTGCCTGGAACTGGAACTACAGACAGTTGTTAGCTGTCATGTGGGTGCTGGGAATTGAACCCGGGTCCTCTGGAAGAGCAGACGGTGCTCTTAACCGCTGAGCCATCTCTCCATCCCGGAATGTTTGTTTTAATGATGCAAAGATGTGTTGCATTCTTTTATGTTGCATTTGTTCAGCTGTGAAGCTGTGTTATTGGGCCTGTCTAAAACACCTGATTGGCCTAATAAAGAGACAAATAGCCAATAGCAAAGCTTGAGACAGAACAGGTGGGGCTCATGAGGGCCGGTGGGAAGAAGACAAAGCTCCTGTAAGGATGAACTTCTAGCCTTTTCTGCAGGGGGACTCACCTTCTCTTAGGCATTTTTTATTGTTCTTCATATTTACACTTTTAGCAACTTGGTTTTCATACCCTCAAAAGAACCTGACTTGGGCCTCAGGTTTGACAATGCCAAATGCAAATACTCAAGGAATATCACAGTGTGCTGGATTTTGCCCAAACAAGTTTTGTGCCCTTGGGAAACTCTCAGACAAGGTTTGAACAGAAGGCAACAAGAGAAACAGAAGGTGGGTTAAGGCTGGGTGCTGGAGCTCTGGCCAGGGGTAGCTCTGCGGGAATTCTGCTATCACCAGCAGGAAGAGAGAAGGAATGGAGAAAACCCAGGAAGGGGTAAAAACCCAGGAAAGGGAGGAGACAGTCTTCCAGGCACACAGCGAGCCAGAGTAAGAAGTCAAAGCCATATATAGCATAAAGATTAAAGCCCGGGGGGGGGGGGGCTGGAGAGATGGCTCAGTGGTTAAGAGCACCGTCTGCTCTTCCAGAGGACCCGGGTTCGATTCCCAGCACCCACATGGCAGCTAACAACTGTCTGTAGTTCCAGTTCCAGGCAAACACCAAGGCAAATAAATAAATAAATAAATAAAGTTAAAGCCCAGAGGGGTAGGTAGACAGGACAGTTTGTTAAGAAAAGCTGGCTAAAAATAAGCCAAAGTAAGGCTGAGTATTTATTAGAATAAGCCTCCACGTGCGATTGATTTGGGAGCTGGGTGGTGAGCCCCCAAAAGATGAAAGAGCCCAAAGAGGAAAAAGAGCCAAAGAGAAACAAACAAAAGCCAACTAGCACTCGGGTCCACTAGAAAAGCAGCCAGTGTCTTAAGTTCTGAGCAGCCTCAGCCTCAAGCCAAGTTAAAAACAAACAAGCAACAACCCAAAGACCATTCTCTTCTGTACTCAAACCTCATGCCAAAATCTGGAAAATTCTAACCTGGGTTTCAAGTTGTCAAAGATGAATCCCTTACGCTAGAGATCAAGTCTGAGAAGTCACAGAACAAACATTACACGTGTGAACATTTTTTAACATCTATTTTGAAAGTTAGTGTGGTAGTTTGGATGTTATGGGCCCATAATCTCGCAGGGAGTGGTACTGATGTTAGTGTTCTGATGCAAGAGAGAAACGAGCATGAGCTACACCAAAACCCACTGCAAGAGTTTATTAAGGGACCAGGAAGAGAAAGGTAAGGGAATGTAGAGAGGAGCCTGTGTGAGGAAGGGGTGGGAACCAGAGGAGGTGGCTTTGTACATGTGTATGGGGTTTATATAGTCACGATACGACTGCATGTGGATGGCGTGCCATGCTGCGAACGCACAAGATGTGAAGCTCTGGGATGACCAGGCATTTTGCCTGACCGCTGCGGGTGCATTGCAGCTGTAGGACCCAGGAGTGGCTGGAAGGTATTGGAAATTCTAACATTCCACCCTTTCATTTATTATAAAAGCTAAGGGGGTTAGGGGTGGCAGGTGGACAGAAATAGGAATGCCATGATTTCAAAACTGCTTCCTGGGCCTGGAGAGATGGCTCAGCGGTTAAGAGCACCATCTGCTCTTCCAGAGGAGCCGGGTTCGATTCCCAGCACCCACATGGCAGCTAACAACTGTCTATAGTTCCAGTTCCAGGCAAACACCAAGGCAAATAAATAAATAAATAAATAAATAAAAGAGACATCAAAAGATAAGTTTAAAAAAAAATTAAAAAAAAAACAAAAAAAACAAAACTGCTTCCTGTTGACTTTAGTGGGCATCGATCATCTTTTGGAGTGGGGAGCTTCTCCTGAGGTAGCCCATTGTCCTGAGGTAACTGGTCATGCCAGCTGTCTTTGATTTTGTTTGAGCTCTGTGGAATGTCTGGCACTGCTTGTGTTTGGCAAAATGTTGACAAGGCAGAAGATGAGGTTCATAAAAAAGTTTCTTAGATCCTGGTACTTGGGAGAAGGAGGAGTCCCAAACTGATAAGGGGGTTCTTAGACCAGGGAAAGACTGAGTGATACTTATCAGAAGTGAATCTGACCTGTCCAGGTGGGTTCAAATCCACTCCACGGAGCTCAAAAAATATTCAAGTTTATGAGAGAGACAATGTTAGACACATTGAAAAGCAAATTATGGTGATGTAGTATTTAATAATCTGCTATCAGAATTTTATTGGTTAAAGTTGTAGAAAATCACATAGGAGAGAGAAAGATAAATCTGGGATGCTTTACTTTTTTATTTTATTTTTTAGGCTTCCTATCTTTATCTGAGACAAACCTTAAGGCTGTTCCTTTTTCATTAATACTGCTATCACTTTACCATCCAGGAGACACAGGTGATCAGTTGCTGAGGGCAGTCAATAATAAGATGTTATATTAAAATCTGTTTCGTGGATCTCTCTTTGAATCTAGAGGTGTGAATGGCTTTGGAGTATTAGTGTTTCTTAGCACCTGGGCATGTTTGGTGGTCTTTGTGGCGGCCTCCGGCTCTGTGGCTGATGGTGGTCCTGTAATAGTACGCTGAGTAGTTAATTAGAAGTTTGAATATGCTATTGGAGACAAAGAGGAAAACTGATAAAGGATACCTGTCAAGAAAACCCAAACAAACAAAACAAAATAAAAACCTAGCCCTTACCCCTCAGGGATGGGCACCATGTGTACATGCTTTAGCAGCTGCTGATTCATGAATCAGAGAAACTAACCTTTGGGTCACCTATCACTGTCTTCTCCCCTCACAAGCTGTTCCATCTCTTCTTAACTTATAAGGGCTTACAGTCTCTACCCTTTCCCGGGTTCTTTCTCTCCAGGTGGCAGTAGTGGAAGGTACCACACTTACTTTCTAGTCATGCCCACCTCGTAGTACATTACATTTTCTTCCTCAACCTCATACTGACTACTTCCTTTCTAATTCTTGCATTGAAACCTTAGAAGCACTACTGCCTCATCCTTCACACGGACAAGAGGATACCTATACCTGGTACCCAGACGGACAGACAGCACTTCCTTTTTCTGTGAGGGGACCTGTAAAGCAGGCCGTGAAATAGTGTGAGTGGGGGAAGCACAGGCACGTCCACTCACACTCTAAATCAGCAGCTGAACTAATGGTCCTCACGCATGCCTTCCAATGGGCAGAAGTACAATCCCTAAATGTTTACACAGACTCCAAATATGCTTTTCATAGCCTTCTGTCCCATGCTGCCACCAGGAAGGAGCGTGGCTCCTTACAGGAAAAGGAGGACCACTATTAAAGTGAGGCCACGTTGTGGCCGTTCTAGAAGCCATCTCCCCAGAACTATGGGAATTATTCACTGCTGGTCTCATCAGATAGAGCGCTCCATCATATCTAAGGGAAATAACAGGGCTGACTAGGCAGCTGGACCACGGCCCTCCAGGGCCCAGACTCACCTTATCCACCACAGGGAATCCACACATCCCACAGTCGTGCCCTGACACTCAACAAACTCTGTGCTGTCTACTCCAGCTCCCCCATCCTAACAAGCAGGCTCTCATTTCAAACCCACCCCTGAGGACTTATAGTTCTTAGAGACTATCACTGCCTCTTGTAAGATTTGTCAAAAGTCAGACCCTAATTCTGAATATCATAGCACCCTTTTTCCTACCCCACAGGCTGGGGGTTCCCTCCCAGGACTGACAGGTAACTTGAGTTTCCTCACACGCCCACAGTCTGATGGGCTATGTATCTCCTGGTTTTAGTAGATATGTTCTCAGGTTGTGTCAAAGCTTTTCTAACCAATAATAAAAGAACTCTGATCTCTGATCTCCTTCTCTGTGAGAATGTCCCTCAATTTGAGATTCCTGCCTCTCCTCAACCTAATAATGGCCCTGGAGTCACCTCCCAGATTTCCCAAACCTTGTGTAAAACCCTCAGCATCCCACATCATCCTCAGTCCTCAGGAAAAATAGAATGGGCTAACTGCTCCTTAAAAAATATTCTTATTAAAATGGTACAGGAACTTCACCCTGACTGGGTAAAAACTCTTGCCTCTGTCTCTTTTCAGGCTTCAGGTCCTCCCCCAAGAGACCACTCTTGGTTGTGCCGTGTGAACTCATGTGTGGGAGGCCAGTTCTCACTCCTGGCCTCCCACACGAACCCTCACCACTTCCTGATGACCTACTACCCCCTTACATCTCTGCTCTCGTCCACGGACATCAGTGCTTATTCTTTACCTCGGCCACGCACTGACCCCTGTTCACCCCATCAGCACTGGGTATCAGGTCCTTCTTTCTCCCCAGACCAACATCCCCCACTACTCTTTTCTCCTAAATAGACAGATCCTTTTAAGACAATTCTTAGCCACAGCTGCTAAGCTTGAGGGCTTTCCCCATTGGATTCTTCTGTCTCACCTCAAACCTTCTCCTGGCCCACTACACCCCACTCCAGGATAATCTCTTCTCATACACAGAGACCCAAACAGGGCCTTGCTCACTCAGGTTCTAGAAGGCACCAGGATCAGCTGCTTTGTCTCCAATTCCAGAAGAATGAGGCTTCACCCCACAAACGCACTCAACCCTATGGGATGGGGAACCCCATGTGTTTTTTCTCCTCTGTTTTCTCCTGTCTCTACCAATCAACACCCTGCTGATGTTCCAGCTGATGGCGCAGGATCCCAAGGGCATATACTTCTTTTTCTGTTATATAGAGGAAGAAGGGGAAAGTTAGATCTTGGGAGACAGAGAGCTGAGGCCTGGAGGAGAGTGTGTTGGAGATTCTGAAAGGGTTTAGTAGTGGGCTGGAGGAAGGGATTATGCATGGAGCCTCTTACAGCTGCCTCTTACAGGGGACAGGCAAGGAGGGAAAAAGAGGGGATCCAGGATCGCACAGGATCCAGCTATCCCTAGAAAAGGTAAAACTCCTCTTTAGTAGACTGCAATGGACTGTATTAGGTGCCTTCCCATCTAAAGTAATGGCTTTGTGGGTTGAGGTAGTGGATAGACCCAAGTAGGTAACCTGAGGAGTGGACAGCTGGACCTTGGCAGGTGAGACTCTATAGTCCAGCTAGACAAGAAATTAAGGACAGCAGAAGTGTTAGTTTGACTAATTTATAATGATGGACTGCAAAGGAGAATGTCATCTACATACTGTTTGAGGTTAGATTTGGGAAGAGACAAAGAGAGTGAGTCAGAGGCAGGAGCCTGACCACATAGAGGTGGGCTCTCTCTGAATCCCTGCAGTAGGGCAGCCAGGTGAGCTGTGTGGACAGGTGAGTGTCAGGATCAGTCCAGGTGAAGGCAACGATATTTTGAGACTGGGTGCTGGGAGGGATAGAGAATAAAGCATCTTTGAGATCCAGGACTGAGAAATGGAAGGATCCTGAGGGGATAGTGAATAGGAATGTGTAAGGGTTAGGCAGGGAAACAGGGACCACTGCGGAATTAATGAGCCAGAGGCCTTGGACCAGGCCGTAGATTCCATTAGATTTCTTATCTGCAAGTGTTTAAAGAAGTAGCTTTTTTCCTTAGAAGGACAGAGTTGATAGGCTTAAGTCCCCTACGGCTCTGGAGTAAGGGTGGGTACTGAGCTTGGGTAATGTGCCAGGTAGGGTCCTGTAACTGGATGACAATGGGGAATGGTGTCTAGCAACAGAGGAGTTTCAGACTGAGGGTCCACCTGAGATGCTGGCAAAGGAAATGACATGTTAGATACAGTAGGGTGAGTAGCCAGGCAAATAGGAAGAGCAAAAGAAATAAAAGCTCCCACTTTGGCTGAAAAATTCGCTTCCCTTTAGATGTATAGGGTAAGTTGGCACTGACAAAACTGAGTAAGAGGGATACAACTGAGTGGTGGGGTCTGATAAGGTAAGTCAGGTCCCCAAAACTCCCTCATAACAAAGTATAATGAGATTATATTGTTACATTGTAAATAACTGTCCTGCCTGGGGGTTTAATAAAAATACTGTTTGGCCAAAGGCAGACAGGAAGTGTGGGCAGGGCTACCAGACTTAGAAAAACTCTGGGAACAGGAAAAACAGAGCAGCCAGAGAGAAACAGAGGAGAAGCCAGCAGATGCAGAGGACAACTATGCTGCTCTGAGAAAAGGTACCAAGCCGCATGGCTGAACAAGATAAGAATCATGGGTGAGTTTAAGAGTAAAGAGTTAGCAAGTCATATGCCTGGGACCTAGGCTGATCAGCATAAAATTAATAATGTAAGTGTCTGTGTGTCTCTGTGGGACTGCGTGTCTGCGGGTCTGCAGGTCTTCAGGTCTGGACCGCAAGCCGGACAGGACAGAAACTTATTACTATAGAAGCAATGGTCCTGGAGCCACGAGGAAGGAGCTGTATTGCCCTTATATTGTAATGGCTGCCCATGGCTACCTGTGGCAGCTGTAGGTCCCTGGAAGTGGCTGAGGAATGTGGAAAAGGCAGCACCCGAAGTGACTCTACATTCTGCCTGAGTGCTGGCAAGCACGTAGGACCCAGAAGTGTCTGGAAGGTGTTGGAAATCCTAACAATTAGGAGGTATGGCTTTGTTGGAGGAAATGTGTCACTGTGGGGGTGGGCTTTGAGGTTGGGATACCCAGTTCCTCAGTCCACTTCCTGTTGCCTGCCTATCAAGATGTAGGACACTCAGCTCCAGCATCATGTCTACCTGCAGGCCACCATGCTCCTCACCATGATGATAATGGATTGAACCTCTGAAACTGTGAGTCACCCCCAACTAAATGTTTTCTTTATAAGAGTTGCCATGGTCATGGTATCTCTTCACAAGAAAAACCCTAACTAAAGCAGTTAGTCTTCCTTGTCAACTCGCCTGGATATAGTATCAACTAGGATAAAAGGCTCATGAAGTAAACCTGAGGATATCTCTGGGCTGCTTTCCAGAGGGGAGGGCCTTTCCTAATATGGGCGACACCATCCTATGGGCTGGGAGCAGGCCTGAGTAAAAGGGCGAGTGGGTGACGGGAGATGCGGTGTGGTGATGGGATACCTCGTGGGCACTGCAGAAGAAGCAGGCAGGATTGCCACTGTAGCAGTTCAACAGAGCAACTCTTTCCTGGAAACCTAAGAACCTGGGTTTAGAGCCCAAAATGAGAACAGAACCAAAGAGGCATCTGAAAACCAGAATTTGCCTTTGATTCACTTTTGATGCTGAAGATTAATTAGACCCAGGATCATCTCTGCCAAGATGGACCAACTCTGAAACCACGAGCCAGGAATGAATCCGCTGGGAGGCCAGATGGCCCAATGGGCTGAGTGCTTGATGACTTACATCAGATTTCCAGAATCCATGTAAACAGTGGGAGAAAACCGACTCCTGAAAATGCACACTGTGGTGTGCCCACTCACACACACTCCTGAAAATGCACACTGTGGTGTGCCTGCTCACACACACTCCTGAAAATGCACATTGTGCTGTGCCCACTCACACACACTCCTGAAAATGCACACTGTGGTGTGCCTGCTCACACACACTCCTGAAAATGCACACTGTGGTGTGCCACTCACACACACTCCTGAAAATGCACACTGTGGTGTGCCCACTCACACACACTCCTGAAAATGCACACTGTGGTGTGCCCACTCACACACACTCCTGAAAATGCACATTGTGCTGTGCCCACTCACACACACTCCTGAAAATGCACACTGTGCTGTGCCCACTCACACACACTCCTGAAAATGCACATTTTGCCGTGCCCACTCACACACACTCCTGAAAATGCACACTGTGCTGTGCCCACACACATACCTGCCACATACACATCAACATAAGTACTTCTGTTCTGAAGTTTCTCCTCGGCAGGTACTCTGTCATACCGACATTAAGATAACTAATATAATATTTTGAATTGGGAAGGGACTAGAAAAGGCCAGAGACCCAGTTCTAAGGTGACTTGCTATGAAAAGAATAAAATCATGAAGTTGTGTTCACTTAAAAAATAAGCGGGGACAGGTGTCTAAAAGCAGTTAGAACATGATCAGTACATGTTGTATGCGTGCACTAAAATATCATGGGGAACTCACTAATCCATACAAGGAATACATGCTAGCCAAAAATAACGTAAAATCCTAGCAGCAGCAACAACAAGGGACTGAACCAAACAAGCAAAGCTAGGCATATGCCGGAATGTGGTAAGTAGAGGCAGGAGAATCAGGAGTTCAGGGCCCAGGCTGAACAGCAAGGGGGGCTGGGCAGCTCACTGTAGAGTGTGAGCAATGCATGTCCTGGACATGATCTTCAGGAGCAAAAGTGAGCACAGGGAGAGACAGGAAAAGTGATGACAGAAGAGATTGATGTGTCTGCAAGCCAGGAAATGCCACCGTGGCTGCCAGTCACTGGAGGCCAGGGGTCAGCTATGCCGAGGATTCTTCCTCAGAGCCCATGGGGAATCAATCCTGCTGGCGCCTAGAGCTCAGACTTCTGACCTTTGGAGCAGCAGGAAAGCAAAGTTTTCTTTTAAGCCACCTGCCTGTGGTTATTCACAGCAGCAGCCTGGAGAACTTTTATATGCACGGTCTGAATATGGCTGCTGTATCACAAACTTTACATCCCACCCACTGTATCAAAATTAGAAAAAAAGAATGGGAACAAGAAAGAACTTTTTAAAAAATTAGCTAGATGATCTTTGTTTATGCTCCTCATTTTAAACTTTTTAAAGTTTATTTAATTTAAAAATCATTTTTGTTTTATTTTGAGACTTAGGTTTCCCATGGCTGAGGCAGGTTTGGAACTTAATATGTAAACTGCGATGACCTTGAACTCCTGGATATTCCTGCCTCTGCCTCCCAAGTTCTGGAATCACACACCTAGCCTGTTTTCTGTTTCTTTATGTTCAAGTTGTTCATTCACTCACTCAGTCATTCAACTGTAATAAGATGTTTCTGGCCTGGACTTTCCAGCCTAGTCCGGAGGATCAGACCCACTTATAGCCCCGCTGCCGCTTTGCCCCAAATAATCACATAAAGGCTCATATTGATTTCATACTGATTGATCTATAACTCAGACATATTACTAGTTAGCCCTTTCATCTTATCTCAATCTATTTCCATTAATCTGTTTAGCCATATGGCTTGGTACCTTTTCTCAGAGCAGCATGGTTGTCTTCTTTCCTCTGCATCTGCTGGTGTCTCTGATCTTCCTGTTCCTAGAGTTTTCTTAGCCTGGTAGCCCCACCCACACTTCCTGTCTGCCTTCTGGCCAATCAGCTTTTTATTAAACCAATAGGAGGGACAAATGTTTACAAGGTACCAGAACATAATCCCACTACATTCAACCACTCAATGACTACAAGGCAAACAGTCTTAGCTGGGCTCTCCGTTGTTGTAATCAGAAGTAACTGGAAGGAGGGACGGGTTTCTTTCCTCTTGCAGGCTGCAGCCTGTCATCAGGGAACTCAGGCATGAACCTGGAAGCAGGAGCAGATGCAGAAGCCACAGAGGAGCAGCACTTGCTGGAATCCTCCATGTGGTTTGTTCAGCCTGCTGTCTGACAGTGCCTGGGACCATCCACAAAGGGCTGTCACTGCCCTCCATGGGCTGGCCCACCCACAGCAATCATTAATTTAAAAGCTGCCCAGGCTTGCCCAATCTGGTGGGTGCATTTTCTCAGCTGTGTCTCCCTTTTCTCATCTAAGTGTGCCCTGTTTCAAGTTGGCATTAACTAGCTAACACACTTTCTTAACGAAAGAAAAATAGAAGGGTGGCGCAGTGGGTGAAGCATTTCCCATGCAAGTGTGGGGATGAGAGATTGGATCCTCAGCCTCCACAGGAAGGCTGGTGTTTGCAATCCCAGTCATGAGAGGTAGAGACAGTATCCTAGGAGCCATCCTAGACGGCTTGTGAGACTAGCCAACTTGGCAAGCTCTGAATTCAAGTGAAGAGACCTTGTTTCATATATAAGATAAAGAGGAATCAAGAAAGATACCTAACATCAATTCCTGGGCTCCATATATATGTGCACATATGTGCACCCACCTGTATACACACATGAATTCACATACATTCAAACATGCATACACATGCACACATTTGACACATATACATGAGCTGTTTTGTTTTTAAGTTTTCCCTTGGTTTAGATAGACAAAAATCCTGGGCTGGAGAGATGGCTCAGCGGTTAAGAGCACCCTCTGCTCTTCCAGAGGACCCGGGTTCGATTCCCAGCACTCACATGGCAGCTAACAACTGTCTGTAGTTCCAGTTCCAGGCAAACACCAAGGCAAATAAATAAAGTTTAAAAAAAACAAAAAACCAGCAAAGACAGAGAGAAGCAATTTGTAGATAGACAAAAATCCTGAAGAAGGTTTTCAAAGGCTTGGGGCCCTAACGTTGTCATGAAGAGCTGGTCTCTGATTCTTGGCTATGCTTTCTCTGTGTTGATTTCATTCAGAAAGTTCCTTCTTCTCAGAGGCATAGCATTGTGTGAGCATTGAAGGCTCACATCTAATCTCTCAGACACCCAGGGGAAAGGCTTTTTTTGTCATATCCTGTTATGACATTCCAAGGCAGGGATCTATACTTATACCATCACTGCCTGGGGGTAATTATGCAGAGGCCCAGGAGCCAGGCCCATGGTTGATCTTGGAGCAGAAAGGAAGAAATGGTGCAGGGAGCCTCAGGCCTTGCCACTCACACAGAGCGGATGCCTATTCCACGCAGTGTGTGGATGAAGTGCCTCTCTAGAGGATCAGGAGACTGGTCCATTTGGCTTACTGTAGCTTTACTCCTGGGAGGTGAGGACCTGAGAGGGAGGGAGAGACCTCTACTGCAGGAGATTAGCAGCACCCTAGATACATGGCAGATTGGGGCCTGCAAACGTACCATGGAGAACCACACTGGGAAACTGCATCCCGTCCAGTACAGACCGCCTAACCACCGATGAGGCAGAATGGTGGGCATTAACCAGACTGTCTATTCTGTGTTTTATGTGCACCTCAAACATTAGAAGCTGTGAAGTGAGATGCAAAGTGTCTTCTTTGGGTGGCTGTGCAAGTTCCATGGTTCACCAGTGAAGAGTGATGTCAAATGTATCTGAACGGCACTTGAGCACAGCCTTATAAAATTGGCCTACCAAAAATTAACTAACATAACAAAGGAAGATCCAGTGAGCAGAGAGCATGCTCCCAAGTGTGTAAGCAGCCTGTTCCCAAGAGAGAGAAGTTGGTCTGGGCTGGGGAATGGGGGGATGTTTATTCAATAAGCATGAAGCTTTGGGGTTCACTCCCAGCATGGAGGAAGGGAATTACTTTAACATCAGAAGTGAATGGACTGGGCTAGAGAGATGGCTCAGTGGGAAAGTCCCTGTCTTTCAGCCATGGGGCCCCATTCAGATCCTCAGAGCCCACATAGACTCAGGTGCGATAGTGCACACCTGTAACTCTACAAAACAAACCCGCAAACAAAGGATGTAAAGACTTCATATGAATAATGTCTTAGAATAGCGTGATGAACTAATATAAACGTGTGTGCGTCACATAAATACCTCACTCTCACTTAATGATAAAGAAAATAAGAACTTGTGCGCCCCTTGCCCCTCTGCCTCATTGGAGATGAGCGTCTCATGGAAGATGCTTTGCTGAGCACTGTATTTATACCTCATTTGCTTATTTATTCATGTCTGATGTTTTTGGTTTCAGATAAGGTCTCTCTCCTCCCAGGCTGGCCCACAGCTCTCTAAGTAGCTGTGGAATATTTGATTAACTAGATAAAGTTGTATTACATTTGTTTATGCTGCATTTGTTCAGCTGTGTAAAGATGTGTTGCGTTTGCATTAATTAAATAAAATTAAACTGGGCTCAGAGAGGTGTGTTAGCACCAGTTGGGAGGATGTCACAGGAAGGGGTGTAGGTGAGCTTATTAGTCTAGCAGTGGAGAGAGAGAGGCTTCCGGGCACCAGCAAACAGGAAGTTGGCAGTTGCTCCTCTACCTCTCTCAGCTCTGGAGTTTTATTAGAATGATAGAGATTTAGTTAAAGCTACCTTTAGTGGGAGCAACAGAGCCATTCTCTGGGGAACAAAATTCCCCCCAGGCTACAGCCTGAGCAGCCACAGCATTCACAAGGTAAACAACAAAGATGGGTTTGAACTTCTGATCCGGGATTTTTCTGAGTTTTTGTTTGTTTTTTTAATTCTGTACAGTGCTGCAAATGAACCCAAGCTGTATGCATGGTGGGTATGGCCGCTTGCATGTAACCAGCCCTCATAAGCTCATAGGCAGTGGCAGTACTAGGAGGTGTGGCTTTGTCGGAGGAAGTGCATCACTGTCGGGTGGGCTTTGAGGTCTCATATGCTCAAACCGCTGCCAGTTCTCAGATCACTTCCTGTTGCCTGTGGGATCATGATGTCGCTCCTTCACCCTCAGCTTCTTCTCCAGCACCATGTCTGCCTACATGCTGCCATGTTCCAATGTGATGATAAAGCACTAAACCTCAGAAACTGTAAGCAGTCACCTCAATTTAGCATTCTCCTTTATAAGAGTTGATGTGGTCCTGATGTCACTTTACAGCTATAGAAAGCCCAACTAAGACAGTCCGTAAACAATGTTATGACCGGGCTACAGCCCCAGCCATGTAATAGCTTCTTTAACCCTTCTGGTATTTCCATTAAGCATTTCCTATTTTATAGGTATGAGTAGTGAAGCTAAGGAGTGGAATCATTTACATGAGGCAGTGCACTACATGGTGACAATACCAGCAAGACTTATTTACTATCCCCAAACTAAACCCTGACAAGGTCTGAGTCACAGAAACGGACTCTCTTCCTTGGTGGACCTGGTAGCCCTTTTTATTTGTGGCCCTGTTTTTAAACCACACCTCTGAGCTGAGCGTGGTGGTATGTGTTCATAATCACAGCACCCAGGAGGCTGAGGCAGGCAGATCGGAAGTTCAAGGCCTGCCTGAGATACATAGTGAGACCCTGTCTCAAAACAAGACAAAAAGCCTCTGCCCTTGACTACTCACTGATACTCCCCGAGGAAGCAGATGAACACCCTCCAGTGACACCCTAAGCATGTCACTTCCTCCGAACTTGGACTGTCATTTCTCTTACTAGGACTTCTTTGGTTGTGAATTTTGGCCTGGAATATGAGCCGCATGAAACTGTTCTTTACTGGCCACCAACTGTGGACTGGGGGTCACCCAAGCCATCCAGCAACAATGGTGTGATAGTGTGCATAACAACACACATGCTATGGTGATAGCATACGCCTGTCACCCAGGAGCTCAAGAGCCAAAGCAAAAGAATATCTCTGTGTTCAAGGGCAGCCTATTCTGCATAGGAAGTCCAGGCTAGCTGCCATGACCAGAGAGCGTGACCCTGCCTCAAAACACCAACCTGAAAGCAAACGAAGCCGAAATAAGAGGAAGCACCAATTACAGTGACAAGGACACCAGCTGTCACCTGAAGCTGGCAGCAGCAGTGGCTCTCAGCCCTGTTTGCATACTCTTGGAAAACAATTACCAGCGTCCCCACCCGCCCCAAGAGATGCCCTTTGCCTATAGGTACAACTCATGTGACAGAATCTGCTGAAAGCCCATGGCACCCTCATACCAGCTGGGGTGGGGCTCTTCTGTCCCTGTGACACAATAGCTGGGAAAGGCAACATACAGGGGGACGTTTTGGGCTCCCTTTGAGAACTTCCTGTCTGTGGCTATTCAGCAGAAACACTGAAGCAGGGAACATGGGTTGGAGAAAATTTTTGCCTTATTGAGACCTGAAAGAAGCTGGGGGTGTGGGTGGAGGTGTGGGGGTGTACACATGACACACTGGCCTCTTTACAAAAGCCCCCACCTCCTGATAGCTCTATCATCTGGAGACCAAACGCTCAACACAAGAGCCTTTGGGGACTTAACAGGTTCACTCTCTAAGAGGAGCTACTGACTCACTGAGCCCGAGTCAATAGTGTAAACTATAAATAACAATAGATAAATGCTCACAGGACATAATGCAAGCATGTTGTCTTTGGGGGGAAGTGAAGCTTTATGTGGCCATTTTACCTCAGATGTAGCTCAAAAGGAAAGGACAATGTCGTGACCTCTTTAGAAGCCTGACAAGTGTCCTACCATAATGTCTGTCTGGTGCTGGGCTCCTGTCTTGCCCCATCTCTTGGGTAGGTATCTCCTTGCTGTGAAGGGCATTTTTCCAAGTACTCAGAGCTTAGTAATTGGGGCATATTTCTGCATCATGTGGCTGTGTGATCACTGACAGACACTTTCCAGCATACCCACATGGCTGACTGGCAGTCTGTGGGGCAGCTCAGAGATAGAGCCCTTGCCTGACACATGTGCTGTTGGAACCAGATTCTCAGCACCCACTGGGGATGGAGGGAGATCCTGAGAAGTCCCTGTCACACTCACCGCATTGGATTCAAAATATTGATGTTTCCCGTGACACCCAGTGGGATAGTTCACAAGAAAGGATGATGTTCCAGCTCACTGGTCCCCAAAAGGAGAGGACCAGCTGAGCCCCACAGGCACTGGTAGGCACCTCTTGGTTTGAACAAGATGGCGTATTCGGGTCTACTGTCAGGGCCTCAATAGCCATGACAGGACTGCCACCCTGTTGTCTAGTCAGTGGAAGCTTTGGGTCTTTGATAATTATTAAGTTTTTTAAAGCAGTTATAAAAAGAAAGCATACAACCGGGCGATGGTAGCACACACCTTTAATCCCAGCATTCAGGGAGACAGAAGCAGGTGGATCTCTGTGAGTTCAAGGCCAGTCTAGTCTGCAGAGAGAGTTCCAGGACAGCCAGGGCTACACAAAGAAACCCTGTCTCAAAAAAACGAGGTGGGGAGAGAGAGAGAGAGAGAGAGAGAGAGAGAGAGAGAGAGAGAGAGAGAGAGAGAGAGAGAATACATTGGTAGAAAAATGCAAACCTCCCCTGCATCATTTTAAGCTCACACATTTTCTATTTATTTCCTGTGAATGGAGCTTGGAGCCTACCTACCGTCCATAGCCAGGAAGCATGTGAGGTGTCTTCTCCTGCCTCTACACTTCCCTCTGTCAGAACCCAAGTCTCTCTGGAGTTGGAACAGGAAGACTTCATACTGTGTCCTAAGGGCTGCTCTGCTTTGTTCCTTCCAAAACACACAAGCTCCTTGTGCTTTGGCTTTTTCTCTTACAAAATCTGGAGTGAAATCAGCAATGCAAAATGTCACTGTGTTAATTAAATCTTTAAAAGTATTTATTCATTATGTATTTGGTGTTTGTTGTTGAATTATTTTGTTTTGTTTTTTGAGACAAGTGCTCACCTTACCCAGGCTGGTCTTAGATTGCAGATGTTTTCAGCCTCCCAAGAGCTAGGGTTGCAAGTGTGTACCCACCACTTTTGAACACACAGTCTCTGCAGCCTTATGTTCATTCATGGTGTTATGAGGCTGTCACTGCTGTCCATTTTCACTCTTCCAGTTTCCATACTGAAAGTTTGTCTTCACTTTGAGGACTGGAGACACAATGCAGCTGGTAGCAAGCTCATTAGCTTGCACAGAGACCTGGATTAGAACACAGAGCCTATGGGAGGTGAAGGTAGGCAGCCCAGAAGTTCAAGGCTAACCTAGCTCCATGGAACTCAATACCAGATTGAGCCTTTCCTATAATCTATAGGGATGTTTGTCCAGAAGGGAAATCTATTCCTTTTTGTTGTTTTAAGACAGTCTCATACAGTCCAAACTGCTCTTGAGATCCTGGGCTTCCTGACTTCATCTTCCAGAATTACAGATATATGTTACCATGCTCCACCATTGTTCAGGCTGGCCTCAAACTCCTATGTAGCCAAGAATGACTCTGAACTCCTGACCTTTCTGTCCACCCTCCTAAGTGCTGGGTTATAGGTCTGTACCACTATGCCAGCTATTCAGAATGATTTTCCAGGGTGGGATGAGCATGTTCTTGAAATGTAGCTCAGGTTAGCCTTGAACTCACTATTAATGAATACCACTATATTTGTGGTGAGATGGGCCCACAGAGCAGAGTTTCTTGAAAGGCTCAGAGTTAAAAGCCCAGGTTGGGCCTCTGGCACTTTTGCTTGGGACCTGCCATCTCTCCTTACCTCAGCTAATCTGTGCTGCCACCTCCATGCTTACACACAGTCCATTGAAAGACTACTCCGTGATAGATATATCTCCCTCTCTCTCTCTCCCTCTCTCAGATGACTAGACCAATGCAGCTTGGCATGTGAGACTGGAATCTGCCCAGACTTGCAGATCCATTCCTCTCCCTCAGGAGGGTGGAGCTGAGGGACAGCTTTGACAGTTTAACACCACAGGAAGCCATCATGTATCCCTCATCCCAGGGCTGGCTCAAATGTGTCCTCAGGCTATCTCCCTGCCCCCGCCCCACCCCCAGTCTGATCTGCCTTCCTAAGTCTCCATTTTAATTTTAATATTGCCCAGTCTCTCAGAATGCTGAGCTGGGAGCCTTCCCAGACAATCTGACACTGTCTTAGAAATGAAGGTTTGGATTTATTTTCAACTTGCTCTCATTTCTCTTATTTCTATTATCTCATTTCAAACTCTTGCGGCCTTGCAGACATACAAAGTATTATTACTCAAAGGACAGAACAGAGGCAGAGAGAGAGTCCCAGGTTATAAGAGCTGCAGAACCTTGACTAGGCCCACAGTCTACACTGATGCCCTTGCCCAGACCTTGCGTGGACCTGGGAAAAAGCTCCAGATCCTCACATGTGGCCGGGTTTCACATCCCTCCTGAAGGTAGTCTCAAAGCACATCCCCACACTTTTCCCAGAGCAATCCATGGATTCAATGTGCTATACGTGTTAATAAGCAACACCGATTAACCTGACAAAGCATGCTTTCACCCTCCTAAAGACCTCATCAACTTCTGTAGTCTGCAAAAATGAGGACTTTTATAGACAAGAAGTAAAAGCTGGCAGGATAATTAGGCCCTGTCACCCAGCCTGCACTAGAGGTCCTCTTAGGAGTGACTAAAATACAAGACAGGAACCCAAAGCCCTGCCCCCACTGTCTGGCAGGCGGTGCTCACCTCCGGCTTCCTCCTCATCAACATGTCTGCTCCAGCCCTCACCTTGGGGCTTAGTAGAACTCAGGACCTCATGGTCAGCTAGGCAAGAATCGACTCAAAGCCGTCCCTTTACTCCATTCATACTAATTTTGAATTGTACTTCTATTTTGCATTTAGGTTTTAGGGGTTTTGTTTGTTTTTCAGGACCCAGAGGCACACGGGGTAAGCACTCTTCCACTGAGCAGTATCCCTAGCCCTTACCATCTTTTAAAAACTGAAACCTTTAAAAGCTGAAGATGAAGCTCAGTTGGTAGATCAATTTGTGGAAATGCAGGAAGTCCTAGGTTTGATCCCCAACACCACATAAAATCTGGCATGCTGTCATATGCCTGAAGTCCCAGTGCTGGGGAGAGGCAATAGATCAGAAGTTCAAAGTCACCCTCAGCTACAGAATTAGTCCTAGACTACGGGCTGCATGAGACCTTGGCACAAACCAACACACAGTTACTCACCACAGTCCAGCTTGAATGGTAACACTATGCCATTGTCGAAACTCATGACCCAAATCGCCCTGCCTCTTACCATGCCCAGGCCATGCAGGGCATTTCTATTCCCTGTGCACCCTACCTTTGAGGTAGAGACAGAACTGACTTTTGCCCAGACCTGTCATAGACCTGGGAGAAGGCTCCACGTCCCAGATGTGGTAAGGCTTCACATCCCTCCTGAAGGCATTCCTCTGAGCTCACACTGGGCCTCAGGCCTGTTTCTCAGGAAGGTATTCTTTGAGTTTAGAGGGCTATCCCAAGAGTACAGTTATGGAACATGCAGGGAGCCCACGTGTCTCTGGCCCTAGCCCTCACAGACTGAGAGGTGTGGGGAGGTCAAGTTCTGTCTGTTTCTTCCTTTGTATGTTCTGCTAAGACATTCTTGATGCATCTTTTCTGCTCAGTGCTATCTCTCTCACACATACAAATAGAAATCCAGGAAAGTATTGTGTATGAATTAAAAAAAAAAAAAAACACAATAGGGCAATGGTGGCACATGCCTTTAATCCCAGCCCTCAGGAGGCAGAGGCAGGTGGATCTCTGTGAATCTGAGGCCAGCCTGGTCTACACAGCCAGTTCCAGGACAGCTAGAGCTGTTACACAAAGAAACCCTGTCTCAGGGAAAGAAAAAAAAAGTCACCAGTGACCTTGTCCCCTAGAACCTTTCTATTGTATTGTTACCTGTTACCTGAGCAAATGCTCTTATAGCCACAAGGGGCTGCAACCAGGACTCCCAGAGATTCTAAAATCCAAGATCCTCCAGTCTCTTAAAGATTTATTTATTTATTTTTATTTTATGTGTATGAGTGTTTTTTGCCTTGGAGGCCAGAAGAGAGCATCAGGTCCCCTAAATCTAGAGTTAAAGACAGTTGTGAACCAAACTTGGGTCCTTTGAGAGAGTAGTCAGTGCTCTTAACCTCTGAACCTCTCTCCAGCCCCAGTTTCAGTCTCTTATATAAAAGGGAATAATATTTGTACTCTAGAGGCAGAGGCAGGGGAATATCTCTAAGTAGGCCAACCTGGTCTTCATTGCAAGTTCCATGATAGACAGAGCTACACAGAAGAGATCTTGTCTCAAAAAAGCCCAAACCAAATAAAATAAACTGTTAGTGTGTTAAGCCTAGGAATATGGCAGTCCTAGGAACAGATTCAGGCTCTAGAACATTCTATGTCCATGGAAGGCCTTCTAACTCTTTTTCTCTTGGTTGGCTAGAATAATCTCTGGGGTGATATTAAGAGCTCCAGGCTGAAGTTGGAGAGAAACAGACAGAACACACCTGGATGCCTGAGACTCCTTTGGTCAAAAGAAATGCTACTGTAGAAAGCAGTTTTAAAGATGTTTTAGATTGATTTGTTACTGTGGCTGAAGTTACTGTTAGCATGGTGCTTGCCATAAACTAAGGTTTTTTATCTCAGCCCATGGAGTGGTCTGAGAGACCTCATCTAGTCTGTCCACACTGGGGCTGTGCTGTCGGAAGAGACAGTACCCTGATGGCTACACAGGAGGCAGAGTAGTGGGACCTGCCCAAGTAGGAAGGCCCTAATTTCCCAGCGCCTCTGCAGGATGAGAGAAATAAGATTGCATAATTGAGTGAAGGCAAGATTCAGTATTAATGCTTTTCACACAACATATTTCATTTTATGTCCTGTATTCCTTGCCTAAAACCCAAGTCCCCAAAGCATAGGTGTTCTGTAGGGACTGGTTTCCAGGGGTCCCCTCAGACAGCAGTATGGCTGTGGGGTTCTGCTGCAAGAGATCTGCCCAGTGGAGACTGGAGAGACTCTGTCTGCTAACTGAAGAAAGCTACCTCAGTCACACTGGTAAGGCCACCACACTCTCGGTGTGTGTCCCATGAGTACCGACAGACGGTTGGGGGCAAGGCCACAGCAGGTAGCTCTGACAGACAGCTAATTGGAGGACGTTCGGGCCAACAAGCTTCCCTTGGGCCCTTCCTGAGGAACAAGTCTGTGCTTCTCTATTCGGCAGCCCTCAGAGACTTCTACAGATTTATTCAGGTTCTTGCTGGCTGGTTTTAGGATGGCCCTTTCCTTTTGCTGCCCTGAAATGAACATTCACAATGAACAAGATTAATGATGAACAGTGGGAGGAGAGATTTCCAGGCAGAATATGTGAGTGTCTATGCCCTGGCTGGACGGTGGTAAGAACTGGATGGCACACGGCCCACCTACCTGAGCAAGTGTGACAGCCTGAGTTCCAACCCCGGAACTCATGCAAAGCAGGATGGAGAGAGATGACTCCACAAGAGTGCACTCAGGGTGACATGTGTGCTCAAACATACACATCACACACAATAACAATGATAAACTAACGTAAGTGTATAGACTGTGCTAGTTAGACTTCAGCTTACTTATTTTTATTTTGTCTTATATGAGTGTTTTGTCTGCCTGTCTGTCAGAAGGGGCATCAGATCCCTTGGGACTAGAGTCCCAGGTGACTGACCGACAGCCACTGTGTGTTCTGGGCAAGAGCAGTGTACGCCCTTAGCCAACTGAGACAGTGCTTCAGCTCCACTTAGTATAATTTTTTTGAGGTAACATAAACCAACAGTTATTTATTTATTTATTTATTTATTTATTTATTTATTTATTTATGTTTTTGAAGATAAGTTCCCGCTTTCTAGCTTTGAGTCTGCTATAGGTCGGGTTGTCCTCAGACTTGAGACCTGTGCTCCCTGCCAGTGTGATTCCAGGTGCCCACTGCCACTCCCACACCCCACTCCACAAGGCTACTCCCACATGGCCACTCCCACAGTCATTGAGCACCTTGTATTGCTAA
The DNA here is from genome assembly GCA_004025045.1 of Sigmodon hispidus. Lineage (NCBI taxonomy): Eukaryota > Metazoa > Chordata > Mammalia > Rodentia > Cricetidae > Sigmodon > Sigmodon hispidus. The sequence goes on from PVIH01007161.1 coordinate 78,844, forward strand.
ATAGCTCAGATGCACTAGCTCATCTAGCTACCTTTTAAATAAATTTGCCCGAGTAAATATTAGTATGGTGTTTACTTTATATCTGGAAAAAAACCACAACAACATGGCATTTCCTCTAGAAAGTGAAAGAGTTTGTTCAAGATGAGGTTAAGTGGGAACCTGGCTGAGTTCAGGAGCTCAGGAGCTTGCTTTCAACCTTCAAAGCTCTGGGGATTTATGGCTCCTGGGGGTTTAGTGTGGGGCTGGGCTGAGCAGGGCACAGAGCCATTCTTGCTCGTCAACCCTAATCCCATCGGAGCCACGGAGCATATTCAGAGCTAAAGCAGCAAAAAAAAAAAAAATTAGAGGTCCAGTTTCCTCCCTGTTGGTCCGTAGATACAACTGCACACCCAGGGGGCTGCACATTGGCCAGGACAGGCAGGGTGGTGTGGGTGAGGCCACGGTGACTGTCCTTAAAAAGCATTTGTTACACAGCTGCTAAAGAAAGCCCCCAAACAAAACAATCCCCACAAAATGGAAACCCAGGCAAAACAAAACCCAAGAAAATGGTCAGCACCTCTTCGTTGCAGCTGGGAGGTCTGGAAGATGCTCCAGCATTAGTGGCCACCCCAAAAAGTGCATGTGAAGTCTTCCATGAAATTTCACTATTTGGGGGCTGGAGAGATGGCTCAGCGGTTAAGAGCACCGTCTGCTCTTCCAGAGGACCCGGGTTCGATTCCCAGCACCCACATGGCAGCTCACAACTGTCTGTAGTTCGAGTTCCAGGCAAATAATTAAATAAAAAAAAAAAAAAGAAATTCCACTATTTGTCCCGAACGCAAAGCTCTCAGACAGAGAGGTTAAGGCGGATCTATACCCAAGCGGGATGATGTGGCTGAGGAAATGCAGTCACGCGAATTCTCCTCCACGCTTCCTTACCGTGTGCCGGGAGCTCCTGAAGCCTGAGAGTCACTGCATCTCCTCCTCAGCCTCCGTGCTACTCCAACAAAGCCGGATGGTGCAATTAGGATTTGAAACCCAGAATCCAGAGCTTGTGTGTGTAACTGCACTACACCAGGGCATAGCTCACTTAGAGTATTGGCACTGCAAGAATAAACATCTGAGTCTGGTCCCTAGGTACTGTTAGGACAAATGGCTGTAATGCCTATTTAACATATCAAAGCAGACCTGGGCACCTCCCAGTTCCTACCAGTGGCAGGGTCCTCCCAGCTGGCATACCCTGCCCCACCCCTAAAATGGTTGGGCTGCCCTTCCCTATATAATCCAACCATTTTGTTACCCTGTCCTTCTGTCCACCGTTGGTGAGCATCCTGGCTGCTGCCCCTGGTTCCCCGCTCTCTCCTCTCCCTTTGTTCCCTGACACACACACACACACACACACACACACACACACACACACTGCCCAGCTCAGTCCAGTCATGTGCACTCTGGACTCTCCTTGATGTCCCGGCCTCTACCCATACTCTCCCACAAATCTACAATAAACCTTCACTAAACCTGGAAACAGACATATTTTTCCTTTTTATTTTTTTTTTCATTCGGAGACCATACAAAACCAGGTGTGGGGGCCAGCAAGATGGCTCACTGGGTCAGGGTGCGTGCCACCAAGACTGGAGACGGAGTTTGAACCCTGAAGACCACATGGTGGAAAGAGAGAATCAGCTGCACAAGTTGTGCTTGAACTGACTCACAAGCATCATGACTGCATGCTCCCCATTAACTGATAATAGATAAACTAATTTTTATGTTACAAAAAACATATGGTGGTGTGTGCTTGTAATTCCAGGACTGGGGAGGCAGAGACCGTCAAGTCCCTCAGGCAAACCGAATTGTTGAACCCAGGGGCTGGTGGAGAGAGATCCTAGGTAAAAAAAACTAAGTAGAAAGGGCACACCCCTAGGCGTGGCTATGTACATCTGTGCCTACCCCTTCTCTCTTTTTTAAAAATGTTTATTTATTTATTATGTATACCATATACAGAGGAGGGTACCAGGTGTCATTATAGATGGTTGTGAGCCACCATGTGGGTGCTGGGAATTGAACTCAGGACCTCTGGAAGAACAGTCAGTGCTTTTAACCTCTGAGCCATCTCTCCAGCCCCAACCCTTTCTCTTAAAAAGAAACATCACATGGCAGCTAGTTCCCTTTCTTCCTTATGTCCTTCCTTCCTTCCTTCCTTCTCTCTCTCTCTCTCTCTCTCTCTCTCTCTCTCTCTCTCTCTCTCCCTCTCCCTCTCTCCCTTCTCTGGGTACTCAAACTCCCTAAAATAAGCTCTTGTGTAGCACCTGGCCAAAAAAACCTAAGTGGATAATGACACCCCAAAATGACCTCTGGCCTTTACATGTGCACACACACACACACAGAGAGTCCTCACATGTACACACACATACACAAACATAGCCTTCACATGTATACACACACGCATAATTGGAAGCACCTGTACACACATAAACATGTATATACACCCCCACACAAAGTATATGTATGGAGAAAAGATCACTGCATTACCCACTTAGCATTTATAAGATCTTCATCACTAAAACCAGTCATGTGGATCCCGGTGTGTGGCCCAGGCTAGCTCACACGGCACCCTTCAACTGTCCATTCTCCTGCCTCCACCTCGGACTCCTGAGTGCTGGTCTGAACTTTCCTTTATGAACACTGTTGTTTACCACATTCCAAGAGCTGCATACTCATTTTTCATTGCTGTGTTAAGCATCTGCCGAGGCCTGTCTCTCTACACATTAGATGCTTTGGTGAGTGGAGGTCTTAGGGGTCCCGGAATGCAGCCATCCATCCCAGAAGTCCCTATGACTTAAATTAGTCACATGACTGCAACTGTGAAAACGCTGGTGTCTAACCTTCCCCGTGTTTTCAGCTCTGGTAGTGTGAACTAGGAGAGGAGGCTTCGTGGCTCTTTTTCTGGGTACACTAGGTGGGCATCACAGCATCTTACAGTGGATTTTCTCTTAATGAAGCAGTATTGAGTATGCTGCTACAAGAGAAGTGTTTACAGAGTTTTTGTTCTTTCAATGGTTTGGGGGGCTGTGCTTGTTTTTGTTTGGGTTTTTTTGAGGCTGTGTCTCAGGTAGGCAAGGCTGGCCACAAGCTTGGTGTACAGCTGGAGATGCTCTTGAACTTCTGCTCTCAAGTACTATAACCGCAGCCTGTGAACTGATGGATCCTTTTATCCCCCACAGAAACTTTCTTCAGTGCCTCTTGACAGGCAGGAGTATCCTTGGAGGAGAGAATAAGCCCATAGGGAGAAAAGCAGCCTCCTGAGACAAAGGATTCCAGTCAGTGTATGTCATACAGCCTGGGTTATGCTGCAGAAACACGACTTCACAGGTAACGATACCTGTAAATGATAAAGGTTTAGTTCTCAGAGATTCCTTGTTATGCTAGGTCTACAGCTAGAACTGACTAGCCAGGATATTGTCCCTCAGGATGGCAGAAGGAGCATTGGAGGGCGGAGCATCAACAGTAGACACTGTGACCCTCTGTTTACAACCTGTTACCATTCTGTGATCATGACTCTGTCCGGCCACCAGGGGTCAACGCAATGCTGCTGTGAGTCAGGAAAGTGGCCTCCAATGCTCCTGGAACCTTACCACCTCCTAGAAAACCAATCAGACCAGCACCGACTGAGACACCACATCCAGGCCTCCCCTCCAGCCCCAAAGCTGACCAGAGCCCTCACTTGTACCAGACTTTTTCTTTCGAGCCACTAACCAGCTCCCAAATCATGACACGAGACTTATTAGTTATAAATGTTTGGCTTTAGCTTAAAAATGATTGGCTTTTATTTTAATGTTTCTCTTTATGTTTTGCCTCAGGGTATATTTTCTGTTATATCTGTCTTTCCTGCTGTTTCTACATCTGGCTGGCAGCTGCCTGACTTCTGGCCACAGGCAGGTCCTTCTCTTTTTCCTTATTTTCTTCTCTTCTGAGCTTAGATTTCTTCTCCTGTTTATTCTCTCTGCATGCCAGCCCTGTCTGTCCCTCTCCTGCTCGCTATTGCCCAGTCAGCTTTTTATTAGACCTATCAGGTGTCTTAGCCAGGCCAGGTGAGTCAGCAACACATCTTTTCATAATTAATCAAATGCAGCATAAACAAACGTAACATATCTCCACATATTCACTATTTCCTACAATTTAAATTTTAGAAGAAGACACACAGTCCTTTGAAAAAAGATCAAGTTGAAGTCTGGCAAGATAGCTCAGAGGATTAAAACACTTGGCAAACAAGTCTGATAACCTGAGTTCAAAAGCCACATAAGGGTAAAAGTGAATCCACTCCACAGAGCTGCCCTTTGATGTCTACACATGTGTTATGGCACACAAATGCCCACACTCCACACAGGCATTATACACACACTCACACACACACATTAATAATGAAATTTGGAAATTAGAAAAATCAAAATGAACAAATCCAACTATACATTAACAAAAGGGCATCATGATTTGAGCAATGTGGTTGGACTTGAAGAGTAGATTATGGATCTAATTCATGCCTACAGCAAGGCAGACTCATGTTCTGGAGGACAAGTTTAAAAGCGAGATGGAAGGTGATGATATCAATGCCTTTCACCATCGCTATAACGAAATGCCTGACAACGGCACCTTACGGAAAGATGAGATTTTTGGCTCCAAGTTTGAGAGGATACAGTCCATTGTATCAGGAAAGGCATGGAAGGCCTGGTGTGGGGCAGTTGGCTCTGTGGTGAGAACTGTGAGGTGATCACATTGCATCCATAGTCTAGAAGCAATGGCGGATGCTGGTGTTTCATTTCTTCTTCCCTTTGATTGAGTCAGGGACCCCAGTCCATGGGATGGTGCTGCCCAGTTAGGGTAGGTCCTCCATCCTCAGTTAATCTTTTCTAGAAGCATCCTTACAAACATGACCACAAGTTGGTCTCCCAGGTAATTTCAGATCCTATCAAGTTGACAGGATCAGCCATCACAAATAACGCTTATAAATCTATAATTAAGGAAAATGCTGCTGAACACAAGGAATATAAAGTAGCTGAGTATATGCTTGAAAAGCCTGACTCCCCAAAGGCTGCTACATATGTACCACACCTTAGACACGTTTATAAAATATCTGCTATTGGTATATTAAGATGAAATAATACAGACTCACATAGGTTGACCAATGCTGTAGGCTGAATTATGCCTTCCCTTCAATTCGTTTTGCTTTGATCAGATACTAGAGATCAAACCTAGCACCCGGTAGGCCAGTGCTCTAACCACTTAGCCACCCTCCCCTACAATTTCTACAATTCAGAATGTGACTGCATTGAGAAATAGGATCTTTAAAGAATTAGTGTTAATTTGAGCTTAATGGGACTGTCCCCAATTCAATATGATAGCTATTGTTAAAGAAAAATTAGAATATGTCAGTTGACCCAAACTAGAGTCAGCTGAGAGGAACGGCCCCCAACTGAGAAAATGCCTCCATAAGATCCATCTGTGGGACATTTTCTTAATTAGTTAGTTGATGGGGAGGGCCCGGACCATTGTGGGTGGTGTCATCCTTTGGCTGGTGGTCCTGGGTTCTATAAGAAAGCAGGCTGAGCAAGCCATGGGGAGCAAGTCAGTGAGCAGCTTCCTTCCAAGGCTTCTGCATCAGCTCCTGCCTCCAGGCTTCTGCCCTGTTTGAGTTCCTGTCCTGACTTCCTTCAGTGATGTGTAAGTTTACACCAAATAAACCCTTTCCTCCCAAGGCCGCTTTGGTCATGGCATCTCACTGGAGCAATAGAAACCCTAACCAAGACAAATACTGCAGACAAGATCCTGTAAAAATAAATAAGAAAGGGAGAAAGTCACCTCTAAAATCACGGAGGGAGACCTAACAAAAGTCAATACTGCCAACACCTTGGTTTTGCATTTCTACCCTCTCAAACTACAAGAGAGTGAGTTTCTGTGGTTGAGGCCACTGCTCTTTAGTTTGGCAGCTCAAGGTTTCACTATATCGCCCAGGCTGGCCTGGAACCTACTGTGTAGTTTCAGACTCTGGAATCCTCTTGCTTCAGCCTCCTGAGTGCTGAGATTACAGATATGCGCTACTATATCAATGTCAGGGCTTTGCTGCTTTGTTTAGTTTTGGTTTAGATAGGGTCTCCTAAGTGATGTTGACTGGTCTGGGTTCTGCTATGTAGACCAAGGTGGCCTAGAACTCTTGGAGATGGGACAGCCTCAGCTTCCCAAGTGCTGGGATTAAAGGCACGTGTCGCCACACTCAGCTCAGGGTTTTGATGGTTGTTAGTGATAAAATCTTAGCAACAGTTCTTCCTGTCTCCCAGATATTCTTTATATTAGTTACTTTGGCAGAGCTGTCATTCAAATTCCCAAGCTGGGCATGGTGGCACAGGTCTGGGGCTTCAGCTCTTAAAAATGGAGGCAAGAAGATTCAGAGTTCAAGGTCATGGTCAGGTATGTAATGAGTTCGAAGCCAGCCTCAATGACTTAGAAACAAACCAGACAAAAGCAAACAAGCAGCTACAACCACAAACAAAAGAAAACAAAAAAATGCCACCTCAAAGAAACTCTTAAAGGAGGGCTTGTTTGGCCTCCAGGCTTGGAGGGTCCATGGTCTCATAGCTAGTTTTTGGGTCTAGCTAGAGGCAGACCATCACTGTGGCAGGTGCATGTAGAAGAGACTGTTCACTTCATGGTGGACAAGGAGGAGGGCTGAGACAAGATGCCACCAAGAATCCACCCAAAATTACTTCCTCTAGCCAGTCCACATCCTAACATTTCCAGAACCTCCTAACATCTTCCCCAATTAGCTGGATACTCACCCCGCCAAACATGATACTTTTGGGGAAACATTTTGTATGTAACTTATAACATCCCTAAAACTTACATGTCTGCTGTTGTCTCTGTTTTACTTCTCAAAATATACCATTCAAGCCAGGAGTCATGGCATATGACTGCAAACCCACCACTTCAGAGGCTGAGGCAGGAGGCTTACAAGTTCAAGACTACTGTGGACCACATAAGAGTGACTTACCTCAAAAGTAAAAACAAAAGCAAACTTCTAATCCAAGAAACACACACACACACATCACACTTTCTCTCTCAAAGACTCTCTCTCTCACATACACACACACTTTCTCCCTCAGAGACTCTTTCTCTCTCTCTCTCTCTCTCTCTCTCTCTCTCTCTCTCTCTCTCTCTCTCTCACACACACACACACACACACACACACTCTCTCCCTCACACACTCTCTCTCTCTCTCTCTCTCTCTCTCTCTCTCACACACACACACACACACTTTCTCTCTCAAAGACTCTCTCTCTCTCTCACACACACACACACACACACTTTCTCTCTCAAAGACTCTCTCACACACTCTGAGAGAGAAACTTTCACATACGCACACTCACATGCTCTCCCCTTATGCACTCACACACACTCACACAGTCTCCCCTCAGACTCATACATTCTGCTTATCTCTAGTCATCGTGGAAAATGACAAAACTGAGCACCATCCCTCAGGACTGGGCCCTATGGCCAGCTCTACCAGCTGCTTTGCAGCTCATCATAACTATCTAGTGATATAAATCATGTCAGCAAGTGATCCTAACACGTCACCTGAAATCTCAGTGGAAGAAGGGCTGTACTTCCAAGCTGTTCTCCCAGGGCTTGTGATAGGACCAGCTTCTGGCAAAGGTCCACTTCTCCACCATGTCAACCTCCCCACAGGCTTCTCTGAGTGTCCTCATGACATGGCAGCTGGCCTTCCCAGACAGGCTGGTTATGAGAAGGCCTGGAAATCACAGATCTCAGCTGTCGGTTGTTCATAGCATGGCCCTCACGAGGTAGGAGGAGACTGCATGAATAAAATCACTGCCACATTGGAAACAGGCTACTGTGTGCTCCCCCCTACTGGGGATATTTGGGATTCGACAATTGTTATATTGTCCAACTCTGGGAACCTTTTCTGTCTTGATAACTGATCTGAGTAATTGCTGCCATTGTGTGTAGGTGACCGATCCTCTTCAAGTCTACCAATCCCTCCCCAGTTCTCCTTCTCTCTCCTCCTTTTCTTCCCTTTCTCCCTCCACCCCTTCCACTAGGGATGAAAGTTGGAGCATCACATATACTCAGCAGACACCACCCTCATCAATGCCCTCACCCCTTCCACAGTTTCTTAGTCGAATTCCATCTTGGGAAACAGGTCAGATGAGATGTTCAGATAATGAAACAAAGCCATGACACCAATAACACGGTCACATGGGTTTGTGAGTACAGTCAGCAGAGACATCAACATGCAATGCAATGACCCCAGAAGATTCCTAGGGTCACAAGGTTGGTTGCCTTGGTTTTCTGTGTCTACTGGCAATCAGCCTGATGTGTTCATATTAATCTTTTAATTGGGCTGTGAAAGTAAAGAGTTGTTTTTTGAAATTAATATTCAAAGTTCTGATAATCTAATCAGATAAATAAGAATGACTTCTCTGTACCAAAAGCCTATACCACAGGGTCATGGCTCCTTAGCGTCACGTTATTTATTTTTGTTTGGCTCTCATGTCTTCTTTCTGAGACAGGGTGTCGATATGATTTTTCTGCCTCTGCTTCCCCTGATAGAGCTATAGGCCATGTCCCCTCACATCTGGCCTTGCATCTCCCTTACTTCTTCCTTACACAATCCGAAAGCAGGCTTTGCCTCTACTCATTAGTGGCTAAACTTAGAACCAAAAAGTAAATTATTTCAAGGAAATTGAAGTAAGACAAAGTATTCCTTTTATGTATTGTAGGGTCCTTCTCAGTTCAATGTCCCACTGCCAACTGGCCAACCAGGGTCACACTGGCCTGTTTGCACCCACTAGGTAGAGCATGAATTCTAACTCCCTGTAAGAGCAGGGCATTTGTGGGGAGGTTTCCACAGCTCCATCCCAATGACTCTCTCTGAACCAAAGCTGAGAGAGTTAGAGTCTTTGAAGCCACGACACCAGCGTGGACCCTGTGCAGATGTGATGTAATGTTTTCTTTGGGAGAAAGATGCCTTTCTTTTCCCAGATGACCCACATCTCCATGAGATTGTGACATAGACTTCAGAGCACAGCTCACCGCCATCTATAACTCTTCTGAGGAGTGTCTGGGCAGTGGTTGGCCAAGCTTAATCGGAGAGTTTACTGAGCAGGACAAAGGTGACTGGGTTAACTGACAAACTTGGTTTATAAACAAGTCTGTCATACTTGTGCTTTCTAATCAATGACAGATTACCAAGTTTCTGTTCAGCCCAGAAAATGTCTGTGACTTTCTGCTTCATCCTCTTCAGACTGGCCTCACTACAATAAGCTTCCTGTAAATGGGTCACCCAGATAATTAGGTATACAGTAGAACTGTGGGAACACTGGGTATCAGAATTCTGTAAGCATCCAATTCCAGGTAGATTTTCCTTACAGGATTAATGGTCACCCTTGGTAGAGACCCTAATACATTCACTGCTAATGTGTGTTCCCAGACATGGATCCTGGATGTACACTGGATTGTATTTCTCAAGGGTTTTTGTGTATATAACCTCATGTGAGCTTGCTGCAGACTCCAGGAATGGAATAGGTCAGGCATGCTGTGTTTAGTCGCATTATTAAAGGTGGATACCAAGACTCAGAATAAGTTCAACAGTGAACGTCTTATCAGTATGACCAGCACTGCAATCCACAGATGATGGTAACCACTTTGTGCATCAATTGTTTGGGCCATAGAAGGTTTGTCTATGGTCAAATATCTTGCATGGGTCTCTAAGTGCAAACCTGGATAAAGCAGATTTACCGTCTCTAATATGGGTGGGGCCTCACTTTCTCAGCAGATCTGAACAAAACAAAGGCCTGAGTATGGGATGCCCCCCCCCACTGCTGTGAGAGCATCTCCCCTGTTGAACTTATTCTGAGTCTTGGTATTCACCTTTAATAATGGGACTAAACACAGCATGCCTGACCTATTCCATTCCTGGAGTCTGCAGCAAGCTCACATGAGGTTATATACACAAAAACCCTTGAGAAATACAATCCAGTGTACATCCAGGATCCATGTCTGGGAACACACATTAGCAGTGAATGTATTAGGGTCTCTACCAAGGGTGACCATTAATCCTGAATTGAATCGTACATAAATTAAGATGGGAATGGTAGCATACATTTCTAAATCCCAGCACTTCAGAGGATCATGAGTCCCAGGCTAACCTGAGCTAAAAGTGAAACAGTCACCAAATAAAACAAGGCTGAGCTGTAACTCATCTGGTAGGGTGCTTGCTTAGCATTCAGTCTTGAGTTCAGTTGTTAGCACTGAACACACCTACCTAGTGATGCACATCTGTAATCCCAGCATGTTAGATGGAGACAGAAGGATCAGAAGTTCACGGTCATCCTCAGCTACATTGTAAGTTCAAAGCCAGCCTGGGCAACATAAGCCCCTGTCTCAGAAATACCTAACAAAGCAAGACCATTAAGCAGGTTTTGAGCGTGTTGGCATTTGTACTAGAACCACACTATGAACTCTTCATAGTGGGTCTCCAACTTGACACCTATAAGCTTGTCAGTTCCTATAATCAATTTCTTGTAATAAATAACTGAGTATTCTCTCTCTCTCTCTCTCTCTCTCTCTCTCTCTCTCTCTCTCTCTCTCTCTCTCTCTCTGTGTGTGTGTGTGTGTGTGTGTGTGTTGACACGTGTAGTTATTTCTCCAGAGAATCCTAGGGTATCAGGTCTTTCAAGTTGGCTGATGCTCTCTTTGACACTTCCTTTGGGGCACTGCTACCTGAATAGAGAGGCCGTGCTGCTAGTGAGTCAGCTCAACATCCTGTCTCAGTCTGGTCTTCACCCCAAAGCTGGACTTAGGGACTCTCGAATCAGCAGTACAGCAGTTGAAGACTGTGCAGCCTCCGAGGCACGGTGTGCCCAGTGCTCTTGATGGCTTTCATTGCCATCTGACCACCCTGAGAGCAATGAGGAAGACTGGAGAAATAGTAAGGGGACATTTCCAGGCAAGGAATGTGACTCTCCTGAGAGGCTCATTTAAGTTCTGTGTGTATTCATCTCTATTAGAGTTATCCTGTCCAGTTTAAAAACAAAAAACATGAAGGCTCTATGTGCCACACCTGGTTTTGCTCTGTGACACTGGGCTCATGACAAGTATTTTACCACTAAACTATACTAGCCTTCTAGTTTGGAATATGGAGTAAGTGGTCCTTCCTGCACTAGCGAAGAATGATAGGGCAGCTTGAGTATTTTATGGCCATTGTCTGCATCCTGCATGCATGCAACATGGCCGCTATCTTTCCTGCATGCCATGTAACACAGTATTTCATGGCTGCTGTCTGTCCTGCATGCCATGTAACACAGCACTACATGGCTGCTGTCTGCATCCTGCATGCCATGTAACACAGCATTTCATGGCTGCTGTCTGTCCTGCATGCCATGTAACACAGCATTTCATGGCTGCTGTCTGAATCCTGCATGCCATGTAACACAGCACTACATGGCTGCAGTCTGTCCTGCATGCCATGTAACACAGCATTTCATGGCTGCTGTCTGTCCTGCATGCCATGTAACACAGCATTTCATGGCTGCTGTGTCCTGCATTTCAAGTAACAACTTCCTAACTATTCTCTTCCTGCAGTTGCAAAGACTTCCTTTTGGTTCAATTTTCAGTTTGGCAAGTTGATTGAGCCCCTGCTATGTATGTGTAAGAGGCTATGCTAGATGCTGAGGGAAGACTCAGAGACTCCTTGTCTCGTGGAGTTCTAGTCAAGGAAAAAAACCAGATATTTAGCAACTTCAGTAAAGGGTAATGATTATGATAGCAGAAATGTCAAGGGAATTGACATTTAATAATTAATAATTAAGCCACAAAATTAAATGCCACATACGAAGAGCATACTGGAGATTTGAGATGCTAGACACTAGTTAACAATATAGGGCTGACAGAGAAAACTCTCCAGCTTTGGCCACAAGACTGTCTCACAAAAACAAAACAAAATAAAACTCCACCACTTAGTAGACTGAGGCAGGGGGATGACAAGATTAAGGTCAGCCTGTTACAGTGAGACCAGTTTCTACCCCGCCAAACGATATAACTGTTATTCCAAGGGGAAGGGTGGGTTGAATCACAGACTCCCCATCCTCAGCAATCAAAATGGCTAACTGCTCGGAGCTAACAGGGCCACCCTGAAATAATTAAGCCACAAAATTAAATGTTTATAACTTACAGAGTGACATACATACCCACAAACCCATATTGACAGGAATAACAAAGTAGATAAACAAATCTTTGTTTCCCCTATACAGAGAAGAAATCATCATACCACGGTAACTTACCTCAGGCAAAACTCATATGGGAAAAACCAACTAAGTGACACCAGATTATCTGAATTTGGAATAGTGATGCACACCTAATATTAATACTCCATAGGCAGAAAGTTTGAGGAAAGCCTGGGCTATCTTGAGTTTCAGGCCAGCCTGGGCTACAGTGGGACCGTCTCAAAAAGTGAACCATGTTGGATCAGGGGGCACTTTGTAATGTTCTCAAGAGCATAGTGAGATTTTGGGCCAACTGAAATAGTGATCTTACAAAAGTTACACCCCATTAACAACTCTGTCTCTCCAGAGGAGTGGCCTTCCATATAGTACCAGTATGTCCACTGCATCTAAGATGCTGCTTCTTGGTCTGAGTGACTTTCACTTGGAGAAGCCCCTTGTGGGTTTATAGGTGTCAGTGTTGTTTGCCCTCCACCCTCCCAATGGCCTCAGCAGTTGCATTGCATGTAAATTCACTGTGGTTTTCTAGTTAATTCCAAGGCTGCTTAATAAGGTTTCACTGAGGGTCAGAGCTATATATGGAAGTTCGAATTGTCAAAATGCACAATGATATTTAAAAACTAAAATGTGAACGGACTATGGTGGCACACATAACCTACCACTAGGGAGGCAGCGGCTGGAGGGCCATCCTAGTTTACACAGCAAGAACCATCTCAAAGAACAGCAAATGCCTGAAAACCACTAGCAGGCGGCTGGCTCATACATGATCTCACCCTGGCCTCTGGTGAGTGAGATGGAGATCAGAGCATAACAAATCAACACACACACTGTGTATACCAAAGGAAATTCTTTATTGTAAACAAGGTATAAAGTACAACAAAAAATATGTGCAAATTGGAACTCATGATACTTTATAATTTTTTTTTTTTTTAAGAAAAATCTTTTTCAAGGGTTCAAGTTTGCATGTCAGAAACCTACACCCAAAATACAGCAACAGTTTAAATGGGAAGGTACAGTGACAGTTTTCAATATGTATTTTGAACAATTTACCTTTACTACCGAGTGTATTACCCACTTTACAACAGAGCAGAAACACTGTTAGCAAGAATCATTGTTGTAGGCTGGGGATGCAGCTCAGTGGTAGAGCACTCGCAGGCCACATGCAGGACCCTGGACTTGATCCCCAGAACTGGAGGTGTGACCATGTTATGACACCTTAAAAAGTCTCAATGAGTTTTGAAGGCACCCAAACACTGTTGTGGTTAAGAACGTAACTGCATTGTGAATTTCGCTTTCAAGTTGGAAGTGAATGTTCTAGTAACAATTTTTCTACCTATCTATTCCCACATCCTGGAAAACTCCTATAAATAAAGAAGACAACTGTCCATGGTAAGGGTCATTAACTTCCTAATCTGAAAAAGCATACAGTGTATCTTTGACATAAGCGTCCTTTACTGATGACATAAAGCCATCTTTCTCAAGGAGTTATCTCAGATTTTTGACATTCCTTTTTCACAATATATATTCTCATCTTCAGGTTTTTTTTTTTTTTTCTAAACAAAGTGCAGTGTATCTTAAATCTACAGAAAAAAAACTGATATATAATTTTCATCTACACAAGAAGCTGCAGGCAGACTAAAAATCTAAAGTAGAGAAAAATGCCTAAATGTTGTTAAAACTTTCAAAATAAAAACTACCAAAACAATTTTTTAGCTGCACTTCCAGGCAATTAAATTAACAAGGGTTCCAATTTTTTGGCTCCCCCTTAACAAGGTACAGCTGTTCAACTTTAAATACCAACAATATCAGGAAAATGATAGTCTTAGATATACTTAATACCTACATCCACGAAGTTGACTGGAAAGACGAGGAATAATAAGCGATAACTCTAGAGAAGATGACATCTCCATGGAACAAACTCCATATAGCTCCATCTCTGTACCGGAATTTCTAGCCTCTAGATTCTTGAAACCAATGCTTTAGAAGAATCACACAGCAAAGCTGGCCTCAAGTATAAACTGCAAAAAAAAAGTACCCGATCTGGACGTGATTCAAAATCTGTGCTGAACTCATCTGAAACCTTCACAACTATTCAAAGGAATAAAAGCTTTCTCATCTCTTAATGTGGTAAGAAATGAAACCTGCCCTTTGTGACCTGCCTGTGGCTGAAGCACTTGTCACTTAACCCAGGCTGGCCTTCCCGAGGCCAGGGGGCTTGCTTTAACCCCGCTGGAGGGCCACAGACTTGCAGAAGCATCGTGACACCATCACCGGCTCCTGGCTGAGCAAAGTTAGTTCTGATTCCCATCTTCTGACCTGTCACTGTGCAGAAGCAGTGGTGGGGGGCAGAGCGATGTCATGTAACTTGCCCACTTCCATTTGCCAGTTTGGGAGCTTCTTGGCGGAGAGGTGGCGTCGGGCATGCTTGGTCAAATGGTCACTCCTCATGAAGCGACGGTCACACATAGGACAGGCAAATTTCTTCTCGCCTGTGTGGGTTCGCCGGTGTCTGGACAGTTCATCAGAGCGAGCAAACCTTCTCTCACAGCCTTTCCAGCTGCAGCTAAAAGGTTTTTCCCCTGAAACAAGGAAAGCCAGATGGTTACTACACTCTACTACTTCTAGAACTATATACAGAGATATAATTTAAACTGAAAGCTTGTCAGCTATACATTATCAAAGTATATTGAAGTATTATGAGATTGCTTGGTGTAATGGCATACACCTTAAACCCTGGAGCTGGGGAAGTAGAGATAATAACACACATTAGCAGATGTGTTCTGCCTCTACTTTCCAAATGCTAGGATTACAAGAGTGTGTCACTAGGCCCAGGGACAAATTTAACAGTTTTAAAGATACTTTAACACCCACTAAGCTTGCAGACAAAGCAAAGCCCTCAATGCATCAAACACTGTGACTGCCATCAAACCCCATGCACAGGCTCACTTCGAAGACAAAGTGGGCAGTACCTGTGTGTGTTCTCACGTGGGCCTTCAGATGGGAACTTTTAAAGTAGGTCTTGCCACATCCCGGATGGCTACAGACATGACTTCTCACTCTGGAGGAATCAATCTGGGGAGTGACTCTTGCTGCTGAAGGAGAGAATCCAGGTGCAGGGGCGATGGGGGACAGTCTGGTGCCATTGGGGCTCACCACTGGAGGTTTGGGGCTCTGTACAACAGGCTGGGGTACGACGAACATCACCGTGCCCTTGGGCACCTGAGTCCCCATGAACAACACAGGGGGGCAGACAGCTGGTGGCTGGCTGGGTGGAGTGCTAGGGACCACTGTGGTCACAAGAGAGTTGTTTGCAGGAAGGGGAACCATCTGGCAGATGACAGGCATTGGTGGCACTCCCCCGGTGGAGACTGTGGGTGAAGAGACTAATACGGGCTTCTGCAGTGGGGATACAGGAGCTGGCTGAGACCTACAAATAACTGTCTCTGAGGAAGGCACAGCCATGTCATACAGCGCCTTCTCGTCACCATCTGCAGCTGCATTTGGTTCACATTTGGATCTGTTTGGTGTCACTGCAGCACAGGGTATGTTCTTTCTTGAAGCCTCAGTATTCAGGTGGCTTTTTCTGCGGAAAGAATTGTCCTGATAGTTGAGGATGCCAGCTGCTTTCACAGGGCAGGGTCGGTGGGTACACAGCTGGGCATCAGCTGTGTGACGGATGACACTAGTGGCCTGAGCCTTCGGGAGGGGAGGGGCAGCCACAGGACTCTTTTCCTCCTCTTTGAATGGAGCGGCAAGGGGAGCCTTGGGAGCATCGCAGAGTGGTTTGAAGTGGCCAGTAGATGGCGCTGGTGCCATCAGATTTGACACTTGAGCGGGTTCAAAGTCAGAGGGACTGTAAGGTGGAGTCAGACACTACAAAGAGAAAACCCGGGCAACATTGAGAAACTAAGAATTGATTATGTAAATACTGAAAATGCTGTAGTTTACACCCACTAAAGAATACTCACAAATGCTGGGATTGTGTGAAGGTCGGGTGTCCCTGGAAGCAAGCTGTCTTCCTCTGAGGTGTCAGACACTGGAGTGACGGGCCTGTTTTCAAGGTATTTCTTAAAACCAGACTTCCAGTCACAGCTCATGGACATTAGTGCTTCCACAGCTTCAAAGTCACTCTTCTCTGTTTTGTTCCAGGAGTACACACTCTCTTTCAGCTTCTCGGAGATTATATCCATTTTTTCCTCCTATAAAAACAAAGGTTAAAGTTTATCAGCCTACTTCTTGTTAGGGATGTACAATCCTTTTTGATCTTTTTAAAAACCTTTGACAGTAAAAGACACACCTTATTGTAGCAAGGAAACCAAGACCAGTACTGAGTTAAAGCAAACTATGTTCCAAGTTAAAAGTTATAACCAGTTATCCAAAGTCTGAAATTAGTAACTTCATTACCTATGGTAAATAAAGATCAAGTAAAATAAATGGGGTAAAAATCTAGCCAGGCATGATGGAGTACATACATGTGTGATCTCAAGACTGTGGAAGTAAGCCAAGCAGTGAGAAGCTCATCTCAAGGAACAACACACACACACACACACACACACACACACACACACCAACCAAAGGTGGAAAAATTGAGTTTTATTTTGGTCAAGTCCTTATCTCTTATTTTACTGGATCTACCCAACACAATGGTCTGCTGTACTATAAGAAACCAGACAGGCATAAAATGTAATGTGCTTAGAATTTGAAATAAAAAACTACTCAGAGTGTACAAGTTGGTTTTAATTTATTTAAAACACGACTTGATAAGTTTATGCTCTGTGTTTGTGACACTTCTTCAATGTAAAGTTTTACATTATAAGTTCTTTGAGCTGCATTTCAAAAGTAACACCCACTACCTCTATTTCCTTTGAAAAAAATTCCAAATCCTTCTTGATAAAGTAGGGGTTGCAAACATAAAAAGCTTTATAAATTGGAAGGCAGCGACATAAGAACAGAGGTCAAGACCAACTATGACTACATACAGCAAGTTCAGGGCCAGCCTCACTCAGAAAGACAAAGCAAAACTTAATAAGTAAAATTAATTAGTAACAATAGTCTTAAAGCTTTTTTAAAAAAAGTCTATTGAATGTGAGGAGCAAACATTGTTCCTGAAATATTACTAACAATGAAATTGCATAACCGTTCGCGCCTTTATGTAAGCTTCAACGCTTGAACACTAAGTGTTAAAAAGCCTCTAGGCACCAACGCAAAGAAAGGGGTGGAAAAAAAAAAAAAGCCAGCAGGCGGGGTGAAGAATGTGCGCCGGGAAGGGAAGCTAAGCTGGGAGGGGAGCAGCGACGAGCCGGTGCGAGGCAGGAAAGGGAAGCCGGCGGGGGCGGGGCGCAGGAGGCCGGCGGGGGAGATCCTCGCTGGCGGGGAGCAACGGCTGGGGCCGCCCTAACCTCAATGAGGCTGGCGGGTGACTCACCGGGAACGCTGCCCGCCGCGCCGCGCACGTCCCCGCGCCCCGGGCCTGCCATTGGCCAGCCGGCCTGCGGCCCGCGCCCCGATTGGCTGGGCGGCCCGGGGTGGGGGCGAGGCATGTGAACAAAGCGTGATCAGCGGCTGCTCGGGCCGGCGCAGGAAACGTGAACTGGGAATTGCCGCGCCGTCACCTTTCCCCTACTTCCTGAGCGCAGGCCCCCGCCCCCGCCCGCCGGGAGGGGAGGGGAGGGGCCGCGGGCGCCGCCGCCAACCGCTCGCCAGTGCGCACCGGGCGGCGCCCGCCCCTTCCACCTCCCCCGGGCCGCGGTTCCCTTAGGAACCGACAGCAGGGCCGGGGCTGGGTCACTCGGGGACGAGGAGCTCCCCGGGTGCACCCTGTCGCCGCCCATCACCGGCCTCCGCCTTCCCCGCGGAAGCCCGACCGCCGCCCTCCTCCCTCCGCCCACCCGCGGCTCCCGCGCCCCCTCGCAGCTGCTTCCGGCAGCCGGGGCCCCCGCAAGCTCCCAGACGTGCGGCGCCCACAGGCACGGGCTCCCGCCTCGGCACGCGGCCCCCGCGTCTCGCAGCCCCGGCTCCCCCGCCCAGCTGTCGGGCAGAGCCCTGCCCCCTGCCAAGAGCAATCCTTAGGCCACCACCACCTGCCTCCGCCTCGGGTGGGCGTCCCCGGGGGTCCCGACGTCTGCGGGGGTGCTGCGATCCCCCCGGCGGCCGGAGCCCGCGTGCCTGCCCTCCATCCATCCATCCAGCCCGGGCTAGCCCTGCCGTGCGTTCCCCACCAGGCACTAACCCCCTCGTCTTTCGGGTGGACAGCTCGGGGGCAGCCCTCGCCACCTCCCGGTTGCAGACAGGGGCATCTCCCGCCAGTGCCAGATGCAGGGCGCCCCGGCAGCTCACTGGCTTCCCCGAGGCTCCCCCTTGTCTACTGGACACCCAGAGACAAGAACGCTCGCCCGGGGTCCAGGTTCCTCTTCCGACCCCTCCTCTGCACATGCCCTCGATGCTATCTATCCGCAGCCTGCAGGCTTGAAAGCCTTGCAAGACCCCGCTGCAGCCGGGGGTCCTCAGGCGTGGCTGAATGTCGGGCTTCGCGCCCCGCAGGAGAGGAGCAGCATCCCCAGGTGACTTACCGAAGCTTGCTGGAGAGAAGCGCCGAAGTTGAGCATGGCTGGTTGCCTGGCCGCAGGTTGCGAGCTGCCTGCTGGCTGCCTGGCCACAGACGGGCACAGCGAGACACTAGACGTCGACGCCACCGCGCTCCAGCGCTGTCTGCCCCCCTCCCCATTCAGGTAGCTGCTCTGCCTTCCCCGCGCCGAGGGCGGGGGAGGGGGGCGGGGCCTGGCGCGGGCCAATCAGCGGCAAAGGTGTGTGAGTGTTCAGCCAATGGGCTCGCGGGGCCACGCGTGATCAGCGGCTGCCCGGCTGCAAGAAGCACTGTCAGTGGAGCGTGTACACAAGCCGAGGCACCGTGTTCCCTCGCTCCTGCCCCGGGGAACTCCGGGGACCACCTGATTCGGTGACGCCCCTGGCCCACCCCATGCCCGGGGGCGGCGCCGCCGGCGGGGCATGACCGAGAGGCGCGGTGCGGGAGAGCCGGCCCCACGTGGGGGGTGGGGAGGGAAGCCCGCTCCGCCCAGGCCCCTTCGCGCCCGCGGCGTCTGAGCCCGCCAGGGAGTGGGCGGGACCCCGAGCGAGCCGGGGAGGCGGAGGCTGCGCGAGCCTGGGGATTCGCTTTGCAAGAGCTGTCTGTCCTCGTGAGTCTGGCGTGGAGGCAAGAGCCGGGGCGATGCACCCACCGATCGGCGTTTCTGAGCATTTGCTGGGGAGAACCGGGGCGAGGCGGCGGCGGCGAGCACTGTCACGGAGCAGACACCTGCTCGCACTCCCCGCCCACGCCCAGGCGCCTGGCGCTGGCTCGTGGCTCCCATCTGCAGCAGCAGGGCCCGCCTCTGCGCGTCCCTCGTGGGCGGCCGGCGTGGGGACTACGGGAAACCCAGACCCGAGTGCTCGATGGCAGAATCGAGTGTGAGCCTGGGGAAGTTACAGTTTAAAATAGTGTTTCCTGCGTGGACGCCGCCTCCTCCCCCACGCGCGGGACCACGGCCTTCGCCGACGCCCTGCCAAACACGGCTTTGGGGAGTGGGGTGAGGAGGGTGCGCCAGGAGGGATGGTTCCTGACCTGACCCGGTTCCTGTCCCGGTCCCCTCCACCCTCCAGCAGCCGGGGCGGGGGCCCTGGCCTCCCTGTTGCCCCGCCCCTTGGCCCGTCGTGCGGGTTCACAGCAGCTGCTGGGGCCGGAGGCGATGATAACGGGGCTAAAAGCAAACTAGAGATTTGATCTTCTCCCTTGGATAGGGGGGTCGGGAGACAAGTCACTGCCCTCCTGCGGGCTTTTCCAGTCTGGATAATGCTCCCCTTTCCCACTCACCCCAGAACGGGCAAAGAGATTGTTTTAGAGGCCACCAGCTTTACCACTATTTCAGTTTGTTCTGGTATACCTAAAATCAGCCAATAACAAGAGTAATGATAATCCCGAGCGGCCCTGGGTGGGGGTGGGGAAGGATGACTGAATGGTCTGCTGTCAGTGCCTGCTCTGAATCCGCTGGAGGAGTGCCAGCGCAGCAGCCCAGGCAGCTCTTCCTGCCTCCCTCCACCCGGTGCCCCTGCTTCTGTCTGCAGGAGGGTTCCTCCCTGCCGGCTTCCTTCCGCCTGGGCTGGCCCATCCTGTTGATGTGAGCCTGAAGGGTTGGAGCAGCTGGCTGGGCACCTGCTGCAGCTCAGGAAGCTCCTGTGTGCCCAGCGTCAGGCCTGCCTGCCTTCCTGTCGGGGAGCCCCCCCTGGAGTGGTCACAGCCAGGACCACCCCACCAAGCCTGAATCCTGAGTCTTGGAGGATGTGGGGGCCTGTAGGTGTGATACCCGTCTCTGAGTTGTGGGGAGCTTTCAGGACTTGGGGTGATCACTACTGGAGAGAGGAAAGGATAGGAGAGGGTGGCTGTAGCACAGTTCATGGTGATTCAAAGTTCTTCAGGTACTTCAAATTCAAAGTCGCCAAATCTAAAACTTTCTGTGCAGTCTTAAGAGTTCCTCTGAGTGAGAGATGGCTCAGCGGTTAGTTAAGAGCACTGACTGCTCTTCTAGAGGACCACGGTTCAATTCCCAGCACCCACATGACCGCTCACAAATGTCTGTAGTTCCAGTTACAGGCAAACACCACGGCAAATTATTAAATAAAATTATATATTTAAAACAAGAGTCCTTCATTGCCTATCCAGCCATGGTCACCTCTCTCAAAACTTAAGTGAGATAGGTTTTTCTTTGTCGCACAAACACCTACTTACTATCTGTCTGTCTGTCTTCACGCCCCTCCCCTTTTCCCCCCAGAGTCTCAATATATAGCCCTGGCTGGCCTGACACTTGCTATGGGGATCATGCTGCCCACACAGCCTCCCAGGTGCTGGGATAATGGGCACCAGGCAGGCACCTGGCTGAGGGTTCTCACCTCTTGCTTGGTTGAAGCTATTTGTAGCTATAATCCCAGGACATCCATCCACACCCGGGCTTGACTTCCAGTGCCCAGATTCCACGCTGAAAGTTAAGATCTGATCACAATACTCTACTTAAATAAGCGACTTTTGCCTATTATCAGGAAATCAAAGCGCCCTCTTACAAACTAGGAGTCTTTAGATACTTTCTCAACCTTTGTAACGTTCTATTAAATTCTCCCCTTGCCCAGAGCCAGCATATAGTGCATTTTCACATCTCCATACTGCTCCCCCATTCAATGAACACTTTGTTGGTCATACCCTTCCATCACTTATCCCCTGCACTCAGCACATATCACTGAGCATCCGTGTGTTCTCTGCTGGCTAGTAGACAGGCCTTGGGCTCTGGATTCTTCTGCCTCTATCTTCCAAATACTAGGATTACAGGAGTGTGCCACCACACCCTGCTTTACATTACAGTTTAAAATATAGATCCTGCTTTTTAATCCCAGCACTCAGGAGGCAGAGGTAGGCCGATCTCTGTGAGTCCCAGGCCAGCCTGGTCTACAAATCAAGCTCAGGACAGCCAAAGCTATTACACAGAGAAACCCTGTTTTGGAAAATAAAAACTGTTTAATCCCAGCATTTGGGAGGCTAAAGATCCCCTGGGATTACAGACAGAATGAATGTATGAGAATTTTCATACCCTGTCTTAATTTGTGTTGTTACAAGACCCTTTGTAGAATATAGTCATCTTGGGCATGAGTAAGAGGAACCTTGTAAGTGGCACCTCAAATGCTGACCCTTACTGCTAATAATGTTTATTCTCTTCAGTCAAGATAGTGAAGGAAGAAAAGGAGAGACCTTTTTACTTTAGTTTCAGATCTTGGAACACAAGTGTACCTATCAGCCAGCTTCTCTTTGCTGCTGAAGCCACTCAATCTGAGTATCATCCCCATTCATTCACTGCTCCACCATATGCCAGGTATTAGCTGAACACTGAAGAACCTTCATTGAAGAAGGAGGAGGAGGAGGAGGAGAAGAAGAAGAAGAAGTTGTTGTTGATGTGTTGAAGAAACCTCTTGGACAGTGTGAGAAGCCAGAAACTGTAGCCATTGCTACATTCTGGAAGATGCTAAGAAGATGGGTGCACGAGTTTAGGGAGTGTCTAGGAAAGCACCAGAAAAGGCTCCCTGAGTTACTCCTCAACGTCTAGAGTAGAAAGCAGCAGTTCAGGGTACTCTAAACCTCTAGTCACACACTCAAGAAGCATAAAGAGCCTAGTCCTGTGTGCGCCATTGAATGGATGTAAGAGAGCTTTGGTCCCAGGGACGGTAAGGGTGAGTGTTAGGAGATATGGTCCTATAGGTTGCTCATTCTAGTCCTGTGTGGATATTGGACCTGAGGAATGGTGGTGGGGGGAGTTCTAACCTTAGTGTTGAGGTGTAGCCTAAAAAAGGAAGTAGAAGCAGACCTGGAGAGGGTGGGACAGAGCTATACCTTGGTAACTGGATACAGGAATGAGGAAGGGGTGGGTATTGGAAAAGATTACTAGGTTTCTGGCTCATTCATTGGATCTATCTAATGCCACATCATTGCCTAAAGGGACAACAGAAAAGTCATGGGTTGTGGAGGACAGGAAGCCATTGTCAAGTTGGTTTAATTTCTTTTTTAAGATTTTTAAAAATTATATGTATGGGGGGGAGAGTGGACACAAGGGCATTGGATCCCCTGGAGCCAGAGTTTGGGACAGTTGTGAGTTGCCTGTCATTGATGCTGGGAACGAAGCTCAGATCCTCTGCAAAGGCAGCACATATTCTCAGCTTTCAGCTGGCTCTCCAGTCCTGACAGGTTGGTTTAGGGCATGCAGAGGTGAGGTTCTGCATGGCACATTAGACAGACAGGTCTAGAAGTGGCATTGTCTCAGAGCTGGGGAAGCTAATGTGTGGGCTGGAGATGAAAATTCAAGAACCCTCAGGGTATAGTGGCATCTGAAGTTAGAAACGATAAAACCCCAAAAGAAAAGGGAAAAAATGAAGAAAACCAGATACATGCTCACAGGTACTGGCTAAGGGTTCTGGGGCAGGAACTCCATTCCCATAGGTTTTGCTGGACGATATGGCCTCGTGGGACATAAAGTGGAGATGAGAAGCAGAGAAGGGTGAAGTAGAGAACCTGAAGATGTCAGGAGTAGAGGGGAAGAGCAGCCCCCTGACTGCTGAATGGTAGTTTCATTACCATGGCACATTAATTGCTTTTCTTATACCTGTAATCAAATACCTGACCAAAACAATTCATGGGATCATTTATTTTGCCTGACAGTTTGAAGGGATATGTCCATTATGTCAGGGACTGCATGGCCCCAGGAACATCGGTGACTGGTCCCACTGATGGATGTAGTGCCCCGCTCACTTCTCACACAGTCTGGGACCCAGCTCGGTGCCACAGTGCTGCCACATCACAGTGTGTCATCTTTCTTCCCTTAATGTTTCCAGAGACTCTTACAGACACACCCAAAAGTGTATTTCTAAGACAACTGTAAGATCTACACAAGTTAACAACGAAGATTATCATGCTTGAATGTGGTGGTGCACGCCTTTGATCATCTGAGTTCGAGCCAGCCTAGTCTACATGGGGAGTTGTAGGATGTCTGAGGCTACATGGTTAGACCCTGACTCACCAAAAAACAAAGAGACAAAAAGACTAACTGTCATACATGGTTTTAAACTTAGTAGGTAATTATTTTATTTATTCTTTGAAAATGCCATATATCTGGGTCTGGAGAGATGGCTCAGCGGTTAAGAGCACTGACTGCTCTTCCAGAGGACCAGGGTTCAATTCCCAGCACCCACATGGCAGCTCACAACTATTTGAACTGACCTCCAGACCCAGACACTTACTTATAAAATAAAAAATAAACATATAGATAAAAATGGTTTTTTTAAAAAAAGAAAATGCCATATATCTATATAGTATGTCTATGTAGTATATCTATGTAGCATGCCTATGTAGTATGTCTATGTAGTATATCTATGTAGTATATCTATGTAGTATGTCTATGTAGTATATCTATGTAGTACATGTAGTATATCTATGTAGTATATCTATGTAGTATGTCTATGTAGTATATGTAGTATGTCTATGTAGTATATCTATGTAGTATGTCTATGTAGTATATGTAGTATGTCTATGTAGTATATGTAGTAT